>JASFDF010000042.1:0-45078 GCA_036937115.1 Nidularia sp. FH-822889
TTCCTGACTTCCTTTCCCTTTTAGTCTCATTACATTGCTCTTTGCCTCTGCATTATCTTGACCTACATATAATATACCATATAGACAGCCGTAAATACCATATTTTATGCCATACCGTACTGTTCAGCATGAAAAGAACCCCATATATGGTACAGGTATGTGAAAATTAAACCCGTTTCCAGCCATAAACTATATGGCCATACCCGCAATACGGTACGGTGCGCAGCCCTAGTTTCAACCGTATTATCGGTGTACTTCAACAGGGGGGGGGGGGTTCCAAGAGGGCAAACAGATGAGTACATACAACAATAGTAAACTACCTATATACTGTAAGCCTGAAACAAATATACAAATATAGTTAACCATAGAAAAGCCACAAGAATGTAAACTAAAGGAAGTGAGATGTACATGTAAATGCGGTGACATCGCGAAACACTCGCAAACTGCGATCCAGTATTCCAACAGCGTACTGCATTTCTTTTAACCGCGAAGTAGGGCATGGGAAGGAGGCTGCTGAAGATCTGATTCCTTAAGTTCGAACTCTACATGAATCTCTGCTTTCATTGTTGTTTCTCTTACATGTATTGCAAATTCAGTCAGGTTTCAGCCACAATAACTTGCTTCGAGCATTAAGCTTTAGCATTCAATCGAAAAAGCAGAAACAAGGCAAAACTGATAAGTAAATGGCCTCAAGTAGGATGTTCATGAGTCCGAAAATTTCTATTCCATTTCAAGTACCCATAATATTGATTATGTCTACAAAGCATGTAAGCACCTCAAATTCTCAGTGATCTCAACTCCTTCGCAAATCAATCTCTAGGCCTTGTTCTTTTGGACACACTGCTATATATTGAAATAGAACGCGTAGTCACTGACGTACGGATCACTGAGTGTGCCAAGACTGAGACTTTTATGAGCTCTTTAACATCGAGGCAGTGCTATCTCAGTGCTATATTAGTCACTAGCAGTTCCAATCACCATCGACGACTAGATCTCTCAATATACCCTCATCCGCCCTGCCCACACTCTTCCCAAGTCCCACCCCCCGGTACCGATCCTGAAGTTTTTTCCCCATGCCCTTCTTCCAAAATGCCCAAGGCATTAATATCCACGGAGGATCCTTCAATGATGTCGGGGGGGATATGACCGTCAATGACCACAGCCGACACACGACAAACATCAACTCGAGAGATCGATACTATG
This sequence comes from Nidularia sp. FH-822889, assembly GCA_036937115.1. Lineage (NCBI taxonomy): Eukaryota > Fungi > Basidiomycota > Agaricomycetes > Agaricales > Nidulariaceae > Nidularia > Nidularia sp. FH-822889. The sequence continues at coordinate 1,204 of JASFDF010000042.1, forward strand.
ATCGTGCCGCCAATTCCTCTGCGATAAATATGAATAATAGTACGTTCTTCTTTCCTTAATACTGCAAACCGTCTAAGGGACATTGTGTAGCTGATGGGGACGTAAATAGCGATCCCGAGATAGTGGACGATCCTGAGTATGATCCCGAAGTGACAGAGGATGATCCTTCGTATCGAAATCTGGCCGCAAGGGGAGGTATGTACACTTCCATTGTCCTTATCCCGTAGACGACTGAGACTATTGATCTGTTAATATGAAGGACGCATCGGGGCTCGCTCTTTACCTCTAATTCAACGCTCGTTAGATAACACGTTGGCTGCGGATCGGCGAAGTGACTCGGACTCGACGGTGGTGGATCCTTCAGCAGAGGTCCTGGTTAATCGCGTGGATTCCTCTGCTGGCATAGATATGCGATCGATAGATGAACAAAAGGCGAGGGCAGCATACAATAAACCTGCTGTCTCTCGTACTACCTCAGTCCCAACCCTTACTCCGGCATCTCAGGCTGCGCGCTTCTATCCTTCGCCACCATCAACTTCACCAGTCCAGCCACTTAGTCCTCAGCAAACTGTTCAAAGTGGAAACGATGATATGAGCCTCCTGGATCTTGGATCCCAGGAGGCAATCAATCCTCTGGCACGATCGTCACACTCTTCCACCTCCGCGAACCGTAAGCGTGCTACGCAGACTGAGAGAGTACCAGAAGTTCAGCCCCAACCTCTTTCGTATGAGGTCGAATTATATCCAGTAACTCGAGGTGTCCCGGAAGTCTCTCCGGAACCACTTTCCTATGAACTTGATTTACATCCTATGGAAGATCTAGTGGACCCAGCACCCGAGTATATTCCCAGTCCCTCGTCAGAACTTGAAATCGATCTTCATGCTCCTACCATCTCTGCTCGCCGATTGTAGCCTACAAATTTCTTGTCATGTTCAGTATACATCCCCTATCTCTACCGAGAAAGTGGGAAGTTGCAGACATCATGTATATCATATATATGGCGTAATACATCATAACTGCATCGGTAATGTTGAAGCTTAATGGATCGAGGAAAGCAAACCCGAATTTATTCTGTCGATATGTTATTTAAAAGTACTTGCAATACTTCGTCCAGGTGGGACAATCATGGTTGTTTCTTGCAATTTTATGAATTACTTACTACGGTATCCCCAGAGCCGAGAATACATAAAACAGTACCATGGCTGCAATATTCAAATTGAGCATCCATAAAATCGGTCGATTTTCAAATAGAAATAATAGCAGAGCGTCATAATTAAACCCTATCAATGACCTGCACTTGAGGCGAACAGGGTTAACTTATGTACGATTAGCAGCCTATCCTCCGAACTTTATGAGATTACCGGTGCACTACCAGGTCTTGAAATATAACGAACACCAATCGACCCAAGGGAAAGCTAAACTACGAAAGTGTGCAATTGGGTTATGTAATCGAACGTCACAAAATCCGGTGACGCTCTGAGGGGAGGGAGCATGAGGAGAACAACGGCAGCAAACGTGAACAAACGCTGAGCAGCTTCGTGGGCCGAGGCAGGTGCATGGGGTTGTTCCAAAGACGGGTATTTACTTGTTAAGCACGTATGACAATGGACTTGGGTAGTAGGGGGTTGACAACCCTTCCTTGCCGACTCTGACTCGTCTAAATACTAAACTACATGCACGTTAGGTTGCGAGTGCCGTATGGTCGCAACGTAGCTTATGTTCGTGGATACACTTCTCTCTGCTCGAGTAGTCTATCTCGCGCCCTGCTTTAACAAGGTGCAGCACGCTCTAAAGGCAGTAAGGGATGAGAGAGTGGGATAACGGTAGGCACGAGATGAAGGTGCCCGAACGAAGTTCTTGATGTAAGGTTGTATAACGCTTCACAGCACGCAAGTCACAGCATGCGAGGAATGCACCAGTAGAAAGGCTTCTCAGATCTGGGGAGCTGAGGAGCATGCAGCTCATGGGGGACGTGACAGGTAAGGATGCTTACCGAGGGACGAATAGAGGAAATATCGACATCCATTCGAAGACGAGGAAAGATGCATCGACGCTAAGCAGATCTCATATGGAGCTGAGCTCAAAGAAGAACGAAAGCTAAGGTTGAATACAGGTAAGTAACTAGTAGCGGCAGTCTGAGCTTTGAAGGACAGAAGGGCGCACCTGCAAGTTTAATGAGTTGCTCGAGCGACTCAGACGGTGGCAGGGTATGGCTAGCAACGAGTTGCGCTCATACTAGAGATGGAAGAGGAGTTCCTGCAGTGCATGGCAAGGGAGCTCCTGGTTTCTACAGTCAACACTTGCGGAATGGATGAACAATCTTCCTGCGACGCAGAGAGGATCCCGAAAGCTGCGAAGGAGACACTCCTGCAAGCTGCGGGGAGGAAGGCCCTTGCAAGCGGTCAGGAAAGACGCTCCTGTATAACCGCCGGGGTGAGACCCTCTACACAAACGGTGGGGAGGGATGCTCCTGCAAGCGGTGGTGAAAATGAAGGCCAGCAGGAGAGAAGCATCATATATAGGCCCCCTTCCAGCAGCGATGGCGAGAAAGGAGCCTATCCATCTTGACCGACGAGTCATCGGCAAGATACCCAAGAAGCAGAGCAAGCGGGTAGGGATTGCATTGTTGAAAAGTCATCGTAAGGGACACCATAGGATGAAGATCCCAAACCGCTGCGCACAAAGGCATGCATACCACCCTGCTACGACAGCATTGCTGCCCTCGTGTCAGCACGGAACAAGCAACCTGACTGGTTGAGGACGGCGTATCAAACAGGGTCGTGGCAGGTTGCGTAGAGCTATTCACAGAAGCACCGGAATGCGTGAGAAGAGGTTAAATCTGGCTACCAGAGCGCACGTAAGTCAGCTAGTATCCGTGGACCATCACTGGCACGAGGGGTGTCTGGGAGAAGACAGCCTGACTGGAAGAAAATGGTGTATTAGTTGTAGTCATGGAACACTGCATCGGACTACTCACGGGGACATCAAGCAACAATTTCGGTGTCCAACCTGGATACAGGAATGCTGGCACATCACTCAGTGTCCCAGGACAGATCCCTGGCACGTTCAACTGTGAGTAGGAAGCCTGATGAGATGAGGAATGGTAAGTTTAACCACCGTCATATGTAGAACAATGCCTAAAAAGCTTACGGGGACGTCCGAATGAAGCTGCAGCCAACGACCTGGACCAGAATTTTTAGGCAAATTGATAATTGGAGCAGGCGCCCTGAAAAGACGAAAAACGGCGAGTTTAGCTAAGGCTGTACATATGAAAATGCATATAGGATTTACTGGGCCATCGTTCAGGGTCTTCAGAGTCGAGTCTTCGCTACCGGGATGCTTGCAAACGGATGAGCATGCAAGGATGCATCACTGGCATGCCGAGCGTCAACTGGACGCATGCAGCCTGATCCAAGCCTCAACAGAGAATCGCAGGAGAATACCTAAGAAGCACCCGGGCATGTCGGGCTAGCCTCAGCGAGAGAGGGGCTCGAGCCTCGGCATTGATATGCACTGCAACGATGTGTCAATTAGTCACGGGAGAATGAATAGGGTACTCACGATGGAGACGACGGGGTGATAGCTCCAGCTGGAGAGCGTTCGAACCAGCGAATTGGGATGCTCACAAGGCAATGAGTGCCCGAGGGCGCTTCAGAACAGGCAGCCTGAAGAGACGATGGTTTATTCACAGAGGCTTTTGGAACAATGGGTAGCTGGACTTTCGGGCAGGTCGGGTTCGCGACTCGATGGTCAGAGGCTGGGTTCTGACAGATTCAGAAGTAGCATCACTATTACGGTGAGCATCAACTGAGCGCCAAGTACGAACAGGTAGCTTGATGAGACATGAGGCAATGTATTCCGAACCGGTCGTGGATGGAACAACGCATGGAACACTCATGGGTATGCCGGACTGGTATCCCCAGTGAAGGAAGTGTAGCGCGCACTTCGATGCATTCATGCCCATGAGTGCATTATTGGCACAGCGAGTGTCAACTGGAGCAGCTGGGCGTCAATCAAGAACAAGAAGCCTAATGCGATAAGGAGTAAAGTATTCACAAGTGGTCCTAGATAGAACATCGCAGAGAAGCCACACGATTGTGTCGGGCTAGCAGCCCTAACGAGAGAGGTGTGTGACGCTCCTCGATGATCAAGAGCACAGGGAGTCAACTGGAGGCTGGTAAGCGTCAGCTACGAACAAACGGCATGTATTTAGACATGGTCATGGGAAGATGGATAGGTGGAACTTACGGAGATGTCAGGCTCCCGACCCAGCAGTTCTGGAAGGCTCGCGAGTAGGTTGGGATCTATGGATGCATCAAGGGCACAGCAAGCGTCAATTGGAGGCTTGTAAGCGTCAGCTATGAGCAGGCAGCTTGTATTCAGACACGGTGATGGGAGGATGGATAATTGGGACTCACGGAGACGTCGGAAAGAACCCCAGCAGGAGAGACACTCGAACCTTAGATAGATATAAATTAGTGTCGGGCATGCTATACTGACATTGCACAATCAAGCATACAGCTACAAAAGCTTGCAGCTACAGCTTCGATGCTACGTCAGCTCAGCAAGTCTCACTCCGTACGAACATGCACCATAATGGGCATCTCGGGAAGTACGCGAGTGACCTGCCTAACAGTTGAACTGTTGATCAACATAGTTGGCCGATGTCAGGAGATCACAACACGTTCTCAGGAGGTGCATATCACCCCTACACCTCTCCAGCTGCGATGCTATAGCTGTTTACACGTCATTCGGTGTCTCCGGGTTCTTGCCGTTGGGCCTGGACCGCGACCGTACTTCGAGGATCACTCTTCACCAGCAGCCAGCGTCAATTATCCACAAGCTCGTTTACACGCAGAAATAAAAATTATCCGTTCATTTATGTATCTATAGCACTGCTCAGCTTCAGTAGGCGCTCAGCAGTGCGGGTTGGAGGGCGAGCGCCTACCTATTCTAAGATGCGTGAACCGAAAGTTTTTTTTCATGACGTGAAAAGCTCCTCCTTGAGGGCGATGCCTGATAGTAAGAGGTCAGTGATGGAGTTAATGGTGAAGGGAAGGGATTCACGCACCAAGTTCCTCGCGCAAGGGCTTCAGTTCGTCAACATACGCCTGGTACTGCGTCTTGTTCTCAACCTTCTCCTTGATGCCCTCAAACACCCGTACAGCAGTCGCGTAGTCGTTGACGCGGCGCGCAGCGCGCACGGCGGCCTCGACGACCTGGGGGGATGGCACGAGATCGTGTGCGAAGCAGTTGTTGAGCCCGCGCTGGACCTCGAAGAGGTCCTCAGCGTTTTGGAAGAAAGAGACGTAGCGCTCGGAGAAGGACTCGAAGGTCTCCTGGGCGTGCGAGGAGGAGGGGCGCGCGAGGATGGGGGCGGCGCGGAAGAGGGAGGGGCGGGCGGCGACGCGTAGGACGGGGGCGAAGAGCTGGGGACGCATGATGATAGCGAGGGGGCGAGAGGAAGGGAAGACAGAGACACGGAAGAGAACTCGGACAGCGCCGGGTTTATCCGGCTCCAATCAACGACATCTCCCAGGGCGACCCTCCTGTTCCCTTGGTCGAGGCTTACCGAGAGCAGTCTTGAGCTCGTCTATAGCATAATCTTATTCCACAAGTTATCGAGTTTTCGTTCACCAAGTCTCAGTACGACTGAGAGGACACACAGGCTCCAGCACATTTACCTTGCAGTGTCGCACAGCCACCATATTCGGTACGAGAGAATTTGTCCACATTTCTAAACCCTTGGGCATTCTACAGAAAGCAAAAACAACCCAGAGTAATTATCCACCATAGCCAGCAGGATCGCCGATACCACCCTCTCATAACCCTCCAATGCAGTGCAAAATTTCGCGAGAAGAACAAAGGTTCGTCATCGCGCCCTTCTTCCCCCCGGCGCTATCCCACAGCCTCAAGCCGCACTACCGACGTCGCGCACCGCCCGCTGCTGTACATGCAGCAACACCGTGCCCTGCTTGCCCTTGTTCTCTTTCCACCGCTAACTATACTACGCTAGCGACTCCTGGCAGTCGAAGGTATCTACGCTGGGCAGCTGCCGAATTGCACTGGATAGTGTCTGCCCTGCTAATCGTTCGGATGGTTCTTTCTCAGCACGTACTGCCCTCGGCCACCCTCCGGAGCAGGAAAACAGACCCGAAAATTCATGCTCCCTGCCAGCGGGCATATCCCTGGGGGCGACGGGGAGTCTTCACCCCGATGTGTGCGTGCTTCGATGTCTCAACGGTATGACTCTAAGATATTTAACTAGAGGCAGATTTACGCTCGGTACTCACCGACCACGCGTCGATGTGACTCTGCTGTCTGTCTGTCAAAAATTCTAAGAGAAGGAATGCTCCTGTACACCTACACCATGCAGGCAATATGCCCTTCTTTATCTATATCACGCCGAGACTGAGGGTAGAATTACCTGACATACGGAAATTGCAATACCGGCAACGAATCCAAATTTCATCAATGAAATGAGATCTCTGAGTCTTCACCCCCGAGAAGGGCGAGACCAGTACTCTACAGCAGTTAAGCACTCTTTTCTCGGCCCTATTATTACATTCTTCACGCTTTTTATGATTCAAATTTTAGATTTTGCGTCTGGGCACGCGCGTTTCTAATTGCTTATCTGCAGTGCTGTAGGCACTTGCACCTCACAATAGGTGTTGGACGCGCAAAAATGGACTCGTTGTGCAACAATTACGCGTAGTGACTCGGGGAACTGTGGTAAATCTCTCATGCCACTGGGATACGGACACGGTGCCGATGGTTAACGGACGACACGAATGCTCGTGGTCGTGTTCGCCACACACGTACGCTTATATGGGATGCTGTAAAGGATTTGCGCCGCGCAGTGGGTCTGCGTGGTATGCATTAAAAGTTTGTTAGACGAGTTGCGCAACAGTTACGTGCAGTGACTCGAACAACTGGGATTATCTCTCATGCCACTGGGATATGGGGACGGTACCTGTGATTAAACGATGTCAAGAATGCTTATATGCAATGCTGTAAAGGATTCGTGCCATCGTCGTGGGCGTGGTAGGTACGCGTGAAATGGGCTCATTGCGCAATAATTACGCGCACTGACTCGGGAAACTACGGCTATCTCATCCTAGAATTTGGGCTACCCCGTGAAGAAAGAAAGCCCAGGTAGACTTGAGGTAAACTCAAATTAATCAATAAAAAAAAGTGGTACTCGCCCTACTATCTCAGTTCGGGATACGGCGGGCTGTTAACGTTTTTCCGTTCTCAAATTCTATTTTATTGGGGACCGTCTTCCTTATGTGGTCCATGACGCGGCTTACTTGGCTTTTTCTGGATGCGTGCACACACCAATTGCTTCTTTGGCAGACTACCTCGGGACGCGGCGGGCTGTTATGATTTCTATTTCCTCTCTTCTATTTGCTCGGGGACAGGATTCTGTACATGGTCTATGATGCGACTTACTAGTTAGTTCTTGCTGCCCATGTGCGCGCGTTGGTACTTCTTTGGCTTATCTCGGTACAGGCTATCGAGCTTTTTTTCCTTCTATTTACTCGGGGATGGTCCTCCATACATATTCCATGGCCCAGGTTACCACCTTGTCTGTTCTGGCTATGTGTGCATTGTTCTGAGCAACTCACATTTCTTTAGCCGATAATTGGCACGGTATACGCCGGGCTATTATCATCGTTTTTTTTTTTTTCCTTTTGTTTTTGCTCGGGGATCGTATTGGTGATCACACAATCCCCGGCTTATTCCTGGCTTTCTCTCCGATACGCTCAAATTGGTACGGGACGGTGAATACAAATTATTGCTTTCATCTACCAGCTCAGGATGCGGTGATCGGTTGATTATGTTTCTTCTGGTTCGGCTCTTTCTGGGTGCTTACAAAAATCGGTCCGGGCAAGGGGAACATTCCGATTCGCATTTATGATCCGGAGGGCCGGCCCTCTGGTATGTTTCCCGCCCCACTTGTCCTCTGGCATTCGTAATAACATTCCCATCCCCGACTCCCCTGGGCTCCGTTCGGTTTCACTTCCGCAGCCGGAATCATCGGCCCTCCATGCTTGGAAGTTGGTGCATTATTGCTCAAACCAGCCAGGAATTATGTTCTCCTTCAAACCAGTTCCAGATCCCACTCGTTTCGTTTCCTACCATACTGGTCATGCACACTACTGTGAGTCTGCACAGGCATCCACGGAGAATCGCTCTAGCATGACTTGATCTTAACCTATGTATCCCAGGAACTCGCCATTGAGTGGGCTCGCGCCTATCTATGCGCTGTACATAGGTACATCACCATCCCTACGAAGCGTCTCCAGGCGCTCAAATCCGAACTGGGCAGTGTGAGCTATTTATATCCCAACTTTCTCTTCTCCTGCTTCCGTTCCGTTTCCGCTCTGCCATGTTAATAGCCACCGGGGGCACCAGTCCGCCGCGTCTAGACCCTTTCAGACAAGCTTTCTGCCTTCTGCCTTGAGAGTTCGTATCAATCAAAGCCAGTTTCTCCACGATCCCACCCCGCTTGGTAGCCTCGTGCTAGCGGGAGGGGCTTCTAGTGAGGCACACCGGGCCTAGAACAGGGCTTCCTACCTACACGATTAATGGAACTTCGAGTTTAAAGCACACGGAGGCTAGACTTTAGTGCGAACTCCCGACCCGTGCTATGCGGTGCATTATCGTTGGAGGCTACATACTATGTATTCCCCCCTGGCCCTTAGACTCGCTGCATCCACTTCCGTGCGTTGTCCGCTATCCGCGTTGAATGACACGGCGATTTGAAGTGCACCCTGCCCTGGCTCACACCATGTATTGCCTTTCTGGCATAGGCACATTAGTTTTGCTTGCAATGCTGGCGATCAAGCTCGAGGTGATTAGATCTCAGCGGCTAGTGATCAGCATTTGGACATCCTGGCTTGATGACTTGGTACATTGAGTTGGCGAGTCGGGACGCTTAACCATGGATGGATTGGTGATTTTTCTGAGTGGTTGTAATCTTCCTTCGGTTTCTCGCGGAGAGGTAATGGCCTTGTTTCCCGTGAGACCTACTAGCTGACGAGATGCGGGTGTAGAGCCGTGGCATCCATATGGAAACGGCATCGCGTCTCGGGAGTGGTTTCGAAGGATCGAAACAGTCCTGTCAGGAGAGCTATAGCTATCTATATCCAGGTTGTTCTGAAATCTGTCGGCCTTTCACCCGTCAGGGCTTGTCAGCCGTCCGTCCGGGGGTATCGGGTGGTGTGGAATATAACCGCTAACTAATCCGGCGCGTCGGTGGGTACGATCACGTGATGGAGTCAGCGTATGCAGACGGCGGAGGAAAGAAACTCAGACTCGGAGGGGAAGATTGGAAGGCTTGGCCAGGTTCTCGCAATGAATTACGTCAATGACTCAGGCGGTGTCGAAGTCTCTCGGTTGCACGGAGGAGGCACATAGCCTAGCATTGCCCGATTAAGGCATCATGTCGGCACCGCCACAAGTGCGGGGGTGGCTGTGGCTGTGTGCTGAGACCCTTCGCGAATATAAAGGACCTTCCTGACTCTTCTGCACTCACCAGCCCTCTCGGAGTATCTCACTCAAGCAAAAAAACACCGCAATTTACCTCCTTTTCCTCTCTTCCTTCCAAAATTCAGTCCTCTATCGAGCTCAGTAGGAGAGTCCCCCTCCAGGCTTTTAACCCAATGCAGGACGACTACACCACCGCTTCCCAGCTCAACGACCAATACTCTCTCGCCGCGATGAACGATCCCGCGCTTTTCCAGATGTCTCAAACGCAGATGGCCGGCACTTCCTATGTGCAGAGCCGCCACCCATCCCTCATGATGGCTGCCTCTCCCAGTGCGCACTCGCGCAGACGCAGCCCCGAGAACCTTATACCCCTCGACGCTCCCACCCAGCCTCGCACCTACATCACTCCGTCAGCCACCTCGCGCAAGGAAGTCCCTTCCTATGCCCGACGTCGCACCCCTTATGGGATCTCAGACGAGGACGAGGAGGACGAGCTGACCGAGGAGCCGCCTGCCGCCAACGCGACTGACCAGGAAAAGATTGAGTACAAGCGCCGCCAGAATACTCTCGCCGCCCGTCGCAGCCGCAAGCGCAAGGCCGTCCACATCAAGCAGCTCCAAGATTCTGTCGACCGCTTGTCGCGCGAGCGGGATATGTGGAAGGCGCGCGCCATCACTATCCGACAGCTCCTCGTCGTGCACGGAGTCGCGTACCCTGAATTCACCGACTGATTCAGGACCTCACTCCAAAGCTTGATTGTCGCTCAGAAATATACCTCGCTAGCTTCCACCGCACGAATCGCCCGCCTCTATACTGCACTGGCCATTCTGTAGATACATCAACGTCACCACTGTTTCGCATCCCTTTTTTCTTGGATCTCAAGTAGTTTAATCTCCTCCATCATGCGATACACGTCTACACGTGCTGTCCGCCTGTTCTTGGTGAGTCACCTTTTGTCATTTTTGGATCCTACGACCCCTGTATTGACGAGTTTATTTTGTCCGCAGGTTCTGGAAGTATACAGATTCTTTCGGATCCCTTGGACAGGTGTACGGCACTCGGGCTGTTGCATGCACACGCCTAAAGAGGTCGTTTAACGCTGCACTACGCCGGACAAACCCTTTCTTCCTGTTTCTACCCCCGTTCGCCCAATAGGATCAAGCGCAGGATTCGTTTCTTTCTTTCTCCCAGGCATGCCACGCTATCGATGTAGGGGTAGCGATTATGGGGCCGAAGGAGCTGTCATCTTTTACTTGGGTTGTCTCTGGGACTTGAATTTGAAGAACAATATATGCGCTCTTATGTGCTATTATATATTATCGATACACTAGACTACTGGCCTCTCATGGACACTCTCTTCCATTCTTGTACTACATCCCCTGCCTCTCTCTCCTTGTGCTTACACTCTGTAATTGGCTGTACCTCCTACTGTCACATCGGAACCCTATGCTATTTATGTGATAATCTCTCATGTGCATACAGCAAAACGATTCTATCACTCTCAACGCCATCGGCGCTTTCTTACCTCTTTGGACAAGCGACTTATTCTCACTGCACACTCAAGATTATCAGCACGAAAACTGTCGAATCTGACGGCAACTTCCCTGTACTTGGAATATTACTCATACTGCGTCTATCTGACACACTTGCCCACGGAAATATGATCGATCTACCTTTCTAGTCGATGTCTAGTATCTGATTTCTGGAACAAGTCATGCGAAACTCGGAGTGACTGTTTCGTTTGCCTGTGGCCTACTGCCGCACCCGACACGATCAGCTTTCCCCCAAAGCATATGATGTCACGGCAGGCTAGGATCCTATACATTTATGGAGTCAGGGAATGATGATTCGGGATAATACATGTAACGTTTCATTCATGCCGCAGTCTTGTCTCTCCGAGAAAACGTGGTGCATCCTTAAATCAAAACCGCAAAACAATTTTGCTTAGCGATTGACCGCGGAGGCGTTAAGTCCTTTATTTATCCTTGTTGCTTTTGACTCCCGAGTAGCTGAGACCCTATAGACTGAAAATAGAAACCACCCTTTGAAGCTCGTCTTCCACATTCGTTCACAAACAGCTGTTACCACAGCCCCGATCTAACGATGCTACACAAGAGGCCTGCGTATATTTGCGCTCATATGGCTCGGTAATTCTACGCCTAGTTCCTTGTAATTGATTAAATACGCCTAGCCTAGGGATGCCGAAGTTTAGTTCCGAAACGACAAAAAGAAGTGGAACCGACAAGAACTGCCCGAACCAAACCATCGGTTCTGGTTCCAGTTATTTGAATTTTAAGAAATGCAGAATTTTTGAGAACAGACTCGAACCAGTTCTAAGCGGACAGTCACTGACAGGTGAAATTCTGCTTTTGGGGAGATATTTTTGACCATTTTAGCCAACTAGTGCGCGTGTGGAATTTACCATGAAATCATTTCTGTAAATATCCGTTCTTAAGCAAAAATGTTAGCTATTCAGTGATTCAATTGCATGAGCAATTTACATTAGCAAGGTTTTGTGCAAAAGGGTGGAGAACTGGACTGAATCAAACTTCGGCAACCCTAGCCTAGCCGCTTTACATGCGGCCGTTGTCGGCTTGTTTGAAGTGAGTAGTTCCGCCGAATGCACGATACAAATCAAAAACTGCGGTCCTCATGGTGGAACAATATTCTTTTGAAAACCGTCAAATATGTCTTGTAATAGATTTTTTTTTTTTTGATTGAAACTGTTTCCTCAGGAGACACTAAAATAGCATCGTGGCTACACATCAACAATTGCGTGTTCAGTCAACTTGTGCGACTTTATGGGTGTTGTACGTTCATACCAAATGCTATGCGGAGCCGAGGTCTTTTATACCTTTGGCTACCTTATTGTATTTCGAGCATCATAATGACATGCGACTTTCTCTCAGGCTCTAGTGACCTGAAGTGGCAAGGAATCATCTTAATTTTAGACATGATAGCTAAACGGAGAGTCCTAATAGCCCTAATAGCATCTGATACGGTAAAAAAGGTGTGGCTGAAGAGTATCCATCAAGATGCACTTGATTTATGACATGAGAGTTCTGGGTGATGTATCACTATGGTGGTGGAAGTGTGGCGCATCCTCAGTCCTTATATCCTGTTATTTGTCTTTTGTAGTGAGTCCAATTGTATTTTAAACCTCCTCGATCTTCCTTCTTTACTTTCATTTTTTTTGATTGATTAGCATTATGGCATTGTCCAATAATGACCAGGCTTTATGGAAGTATCCTGGTTGTGTGTGTTGCCACGATTGATTCGCCACGATACTAAATGCTGAAGCAAATATAACCCTGCTGTTAAATACATATATAATTTGCTTGATACACAAGCTATCGAGTCTAATCTCCCTCACTTCACCTCCAGATACTACGGTATTACTTCCCCATTCTTCAACAGCTAACACAGATTTCATATCAGAGTTCTAAAAATAAAACCCATGGAAGGCCAAAACAAGTCTCACATGGAATTCAGGGAGATATGCCCGAAATCAAAACAATTCAATCATCCATGAACTCCATGAACAAGGAAATTGAAAATTAACGAGGGATAGTAAGAAGTTGGAGGAAGAAAATAAGATATTGAGGGACAAGAATAGGAAAGTGAAAGCTGAAGCAGCGGCCTGGGAAATTGCTCTTGGGGCTCTGTTGAAGGAAAAGTAGGAGCTCAAGTCATTCAATACTGCTTGAATCCAGACACTATACAGTGCACAACAACTCTAACCGCAAGACTTAGATTAATATGCAGTACATACATAATGGAGCATGTCTGTCAAAGGCTGCTCCTCATAGAAGGACAATAACGAGCCTCCATGTGTTCCTAATTAGAGACTATAATTACTGTTGCAGTCCCGGTCCGACTTTACTGATATACCAAAAACTACCATAAGAACCTTCTAACAAATGAATTGCACCTACTTTTATATGCAGCGAGTAAATACACAAATATAGGTACATTGATTCATGACAGGCGGAAATTTGACACTAGCTGACAAAGAACATCTGGGGCCACACAAGCTAATGGTGTCCAAGACGATCAGGGAGGGATTTTTTCGTTACGCAAGACTAGATATCCAGTTGCCACAGATAGAATAATAAGAAAAGAAACCAAAACTTTACGCAAACATCTGCGAGGAAATGTGTACAGCCGCTGCACTAGTGTCAATTCAGGTGGGGTGAAAGTGTGCGGTAATTCGATTTCAAGTTTCGCCTATTCATGTATGAGTTCTAATCATGAAGAAAGCCAGAAATTCTGGCTATACCTGGGGAAATGCTTAGGTTATTTTCGACTCTGCTGCTTGGCTCGCATTTATCAAAGACAATATCGAATCTGAAAGTCCTCCGGGTGTGTGGCTATGATACCCATGCTTGTGGGCTTCTTTTAAGATCCGCAATTCACGCTGAACCATGGGAGCTAAGATTATTCTAGGGAGCAAACATTGTTGGCCTTGAGCTTCATCCTCCCCTGTATACCAGTCCCTAAAACTTGGCTGCCATTTCTCGTCTATACCTTTTTCATAAGCGCAGCAAGCCTTTAGGACAATCTGTCGACACTCATGAAGATATTTCAAGAGTCGATAATATATAACTGCGGAAGTGAGCTCCATTTCTGGCGCATAGAGTTCTCGAATTGGGGTGCTGTGGTTCTTCTTTGCTAGACACCTAGCTGCCTTTTCCGCTTCATCTCTCCATCCAGCCAGGATGGCGGCAAAGTAAACACGAAACGGATTTTGAGCAAGCTACCCTGCAAAATATTGCTTGATGAATATTGTTGCTTTGTGCATTTGATACTTCATTGCCGCTTTCAATACAAAAAAGGCTAAGCCATCTTTGTCGAGATTAATGTTGCAAGCTGTTGGATAGCATAAAGTGAGAAGCGCCTCTACTGTGTTGCTGTCCTCGGGGAGATTGATAACAGGAGTTCCATTGAACTCGTCTGAAACATCTGCATCAGACATAAGCCTGTTGAAGTTGTGGGAAGCCAAATTCATGATAACTTTGTGTAGTCGGAAGCTCATGCCATCGACGGAAGACCGAAAGATAAGATCTGCATCCTCAAAAGAAAATGCAGCATTAACGGGGGGGATAGATGTTATTGTGTTTTGGGTAGTGTGTGGAACAGTGATGGGTGGGGGATCGCAGAAGCTCATCGGCCGTACGCCGGTGTGGATAAAGCGCAGTAATCGAAATAATGCTCCAGAAGAAATCGAGGTCATATCAGAGATATAACTTGCACCTGCAGGAATTTCCGCAAACGATGGGATACGACCATGTTGGTCTCGCACAAGCCGCGCATTTGCGTTGGGACACATCTTTCTCCATTCCAAAGCAGCCCGGAAAGCAGCGTCATCCAAATGCAGACGGCATGCAATAACATATACTGCATGAGGATTAGAGAAACAATGTTCGACAAGATATTTCTCCAGCAATTTCGCAGCCTCCACCATTTGATATTTCCACGCGGCCTCCAAAACGGTGGCTACAACTGCTAAACGCACGATTTGAGGATTCGCAGTTGGATAACAGCAACGCAAAAGGTGGTCAATCGTAATGCTATCCTCAGTAACAGAAATTTTGGGAGGGGTGTCTGCTGCTCTATCCGGTTGCAGAAGAGAGAACGTGTCCTCGAAAAACTCAGAAGACAATGATAAGATAGTGCGATGAACGCGAAAGTGGACACCATCGCAAGTAATGAGAATGACATCCGCGTCAGGTTTGTTAAAGGGGGCACTGGCAACTCGAATTCTAGCCATAGTGAAGTGAAAACGAGGAGTTACTGTGAGAGGAAGGGCGAGGGGACGAACAAGGCGAGGCAACTGATATTTGTTGTAGTTTGGCGACTGGCCTTGTGGCCTTTCCGAACCTACCAGCGGTCTAAAAATAAGAAAGGTGTAAGCACATTTCCACCTTTGTGCCTTTCAAAAAGGCAAATAAAAGGCACGGGGTATGATTTATATTTTCAACACACTTTCAGATCTCTTTGTTTCGAATAAACAAAAAATAAGATTCATATCCATGCCCTATCTTTTGCCTTTTTACATTGAGAGTATTTGATAATGTACCCTATGTGATATACAATACGCTTTCCGAATATCTTTCGAGGACGCAATGGAAATATTCAAGAGAGTGAAAGTGAGACGTCTGGATCGACATTTTTGAAACGCTTACGGAGAGAAGAAAATTAGTATACAAGATGGCATGAATCTTGCGCTGTAAGAGAATAGACAGAATATCACGGGGTAACTAGAGAAGAGCTGAGAGCACATACATACACCCTGAGCCACTGCGGAAATAATGTGTAATGCGATAAATGAACTTTGCGAATTCTTCTTCTCAATGAAGGGACTTTAAAATGAGGACTCTACATAGTCGAAGTGAGTCATACGCTGAACTGCAGTTCCATCACTGACCCATCCCGCTAGCTCCCCCATCCTCCCCCCTCGACATCGCACTCGACTCCCTTCGTCGAAAATGCGATTTAAACAATCTGGCGCAGAAGACAACTCGGCTACTGAAGAAGGGGTATTTGGCTGACATTGAGGCGGAAATTGAAGGCTATAAGGTGGAGGTGAGGGAATTGATGAGGGTGAGGTGGTATGAGCGGGAGTTGAAGGAGGGGGGATTGGAGGGGCCAGTGTTTGAAGAGGATGAAGCATAGTTTGATGGTGTAAAATCGGATGGGGGAGGGTTGAGAGGGTTGAGAAGATGGATGAGGGGGAGTAAATTTTGTAGTATCTCTACAGTGTGTAGCCGGACTTCGACGAGGAAGGGGAAGAGGGGAAGTTCGGGACGGAAGACGTGATGGGTATGAGGGTTGAAGGGGATGGAGGTGAGTGGTGAAGTTGTGTGAGTACGTAGGATATGACCATTGGAGACCGTATGCTCTTATTTCGCTCCTGTTCTACGAGTCGTAGACCAGAGATAGTGCTCTTGAAATCACAAGCGGCATCGCTGTTCGTCATCCAATAAGCAAATCGGCTTTGAACGGGCAGCAATCGGCCTCAAACCAGGCCACGAGAACAGGAAGTATTTATCCCCTTGAGCAAGTGATGATAGTTTATTGAGGGACCATGCGACGACATGAGTACTGTCGCAGACTTTAGCGGTATGAGTCCATGCAGTGCTTTATCGATATCCAAGACACAAGGGGCCTACAGCACACGCTGTCGTCCAAACTCCGAAAACTGGAGAATAAATTTGCCGTCGTTCAATGCGAGTTCAGATGTCTCCGCTCGAAGGGCAAAAATAGCCAGGTACTCTAGAACCATGGCCATGAACGGGGCGCCGTTGCAAGAGGTCATCGATGCGGTCCTCCGTCGAGACTGGACGATGAAAGTGACCCTTACAGCCGCTAATTAGGCGCGAGAAATTTGAGTATAGTTCTGGCCAAGCTCAGCCAGTGGCAGCGTGCACACCACCGGCGACGCAAATTTCCCTCAACAGGATCCGGATCGTCAAGGCTATGTTATTGGTTCGGATCTTAAACGCAAACCCTGGAGGAAACAGCCTGAAGATTTGGAGAGCGTGTATGCTTGATCGATGGCTTGCATAGAGATAACTGTCGCTGGGAGGTCGCTGGACACAACACAGTGGTGGTGCCGGCAATCGTAGCGCATCGTGCACCGACGCGTGGAAGCGCGTGACACGTCACCGGCCAGTGTGACCTCTCACGCGAGGCCCAAAATATTACCCGTCGTGACGTCGCGTTTCGCACTGAGGGATCGAGCAATTGAAAGCCCCTTCCAATCGTAGCCCATCGATGCGCGTGCGCATTCTCCCTCGCTCTTTCCTTCGTCCCACATCCACTACACACAGCACTCACACAAGAAGAAAAATGTCTACCGCACACGCGCTCATCGTCCCCCTCGACCCCGCGTCCCCACCTACCTCCCTCGTAGGGCAGGACGTGAGCCCCGCGAAGCTGTGGGCTGCCGTGCCTAAGACTACCACGCCCCCCATTCCGGGGACGACACGCACGTTCTACGACACGCCCGCGGGATCGGGGCACGTCGCTGCGCTGGCGTCGCTCGGGGAGGCATGGGGGAAGAAGAGCACAGGGAAGGAGGCGAGAAGGGAGCTGGTAAGGAAAGCGGTAGGTGGGGCAGTGAAGGAGCTGAAAGCGCTGGAGGGGGTGCATGAGGTGAAGGTGGATGCAGGGAAGGATGCGCATGCGGCGGGTTAGTCCTCTCTCTGTCCATGCTAAGGGACAGTTGCTCATGTTACTCTCGCCTGCAGCCGTCGCAGCCCACCTGGCCTTGTACAAATTCACTCTCAAAACTTCCCCACAGCCCTCGCCCTTCAACCCCGCGGAGAAGCAACCCCTCCCCGACAAGATGCAGTTTAAGCCCCTCGAGGCGAGCAAGGAGTGGGAGCGCGGTGTGGTTTATGCGCAGGCGCAGAATCTGGCGAGGACGGTGTGTTCGCTCTTCTTTTCCCTTCTTTCTCCTTGAGACAATGCTGATTGAACGTGTGTGTAGTTGATGGAGTTGCCGGCGAATATGATGACGCCTACCGTTCGTTCCCTCTTCCCTTCTTTTCCTCCCACCGTATCCTGACCAAATTTGACCTGCAGGCATTTACGGAGCGCGTCAAAAAAGAGTTCGTGGGCGTGCCCAACGTGGAGATCTTCGTGCGCGACGAAGGTGTGTATATCCTCCTCTTCTTCCCTCCTCTTCCCCTTCTTCGTCTTTTCCGCTTTCTACCAATACTGACGTGTTCTGCTATTACTTAGACTGGGCTGCCAAGAAAAACATGGTCTATCCCCCTCCCCTTCCCTTCCTGCCAGCGTAAAGGCAATACTGACACTCCCTGCAGAATACTTTCCTCTCCGTCACGCACGGCACATCAGAGCCTGCCAAGTTTTTGGAGATGTGAGTTGTGTTTTGTTCTCGGTTTGTACTGGCGGTGCACCTTTGCGCACCCCTGGGGCCCACCTTCGGGTCGCTTTTCCGCCTTTGTGGTTATTGTCTCCCTGCTTTGGGGGTTTTTGGGGGGCATCTCTGCGTTCCCGCCTTTGCGGGGCACCTCTGCGTTCCTGCTTTAGAGCTCCTCCCTTTTTGAGTACATCTCTACTATTGTCGCCTTCGCGCGTACCTCTGTGTTCCCACCTTCAGGTCGTTTTTGCCCCCCCGCCTTTCGGGTCGCATGTCTGTTCCCCCATTTTGCGGACGGCATCTCTGCGTTCTTACCTTTCGGGTCGCTTTCCTCCCCCCGCCTTTCGGGTGGCATCTCTGCGTTGCGACATTTTGGGTCGTGTTCCTCCCTCCGCCTTTCAGGGGGCATCTCTGCGTCCCACCTTTCGGGTCGGTTTCCTGCTTTCGGGGAGCACCTCTCTTCTTCCCCGCTTTTCGGGGGAACATCTCTGCGTTCCCGCCTCTGGATTGCCACCTATCACTAACTCCCCCTCTACCCCCACAGCCACTACAAAGGTGCTCCTGGCGACAAGTCCCCTCTTGCCTTCGTCGGCAAGGGCATCACGTTCGATTCGGGAGGAATTAGCTTGAAGCCTGGTGCTGTGAGTATAATTTTTTTTATTGTTCTGAGCTGGGGGGGCTTTAGCGCTAGATTTGGAGGTTTTTCCCCCCTTCTTTCTTCATTTTGGCCTACGTTAGATAAACAAAGCCGGGACCGATATTCTTCGTTCTCTCTTTCTTTCCTTTCGTGGTGTCCCGTTTTGCAGAGGTTATTCAAAGCCATACACGATGCCATGATTGTGTGTGATCCTGCTCGGATGAGCTGTGTGGAGTGGTTCTATGTTCACGCACGATGTTCCGTCGTTCTGCCCCACACGGGGAGACTGGCTCTATTCCCGCTCGTGCTCTTTCTCCTATGAGTCTGAGCCATGTCGACCGTGCTTCTATTCGTCTGAATGGGACTTGTGCCGGTTCTCTATTTCATCTTTATCGTTATTAATCACATCTCGTCTTTCGACTTTTCATTCATTTCTTCCGATCCTATTTATTAAAATTTTACCCTATCCACGCAGGGCATGAAACTCATGCGCGGTGATATGGGCGGCGCAGCCACCGTCGTGTCCAGCGCGCTCGCCATCGCCAAGCTCAAGATCCCGTACGTATCTGCCTTCATGTCCATAGTTACTGCATTGCTGATGTTGGTACGTTCGCTCTAGAGTCAACCTCATTGTGTGTACCCCTCTCACGGAGAACATGCCTGGACCCAGCGCGACGAAGCCTGGAGATATGTATGTTGGCTCCTCCCGTCTCATGAGCCCAGGGCTCGTGACTGACCCCGTTCTGCGAACAGCATCTACGCTATGAACGGTAAATCAGTCGAGGTGGACAATACCGATGCTGAAGGCCGTCTCGTGCTTTCTGGTGCGTTGTTGTCTGTTTATAGCTTGCACTATATAGCTGACTCACTATTGCTCTGGTACAGACGCCATCTACTACACGTCCACTGAGTATAAGCCCCATACCTTGATTGACGTGGCTACTCTCACTGGGTGCGCGTCTCTTTATACTTCCAATTGAGGGCGTGCTAAGGTGATCTTCGTTCATAGTGCGATGGACATCGCCCTTGGCGAGGTCTTCTCTGGGGTCTTCTCCGTACGCCATTCACCTTCTTTCACACTTGCACAAGATAGCTAACATACTTTAAGACCTCCGACGAGCTCTGGACCGAGCTGCACGCTGCCGGCGAGACGGAGTACGACCGCTTCTGGCGCATGCCCCTCGATGATGATTACGGCCCCCAGATCCACTCCTCGAACGCGGATCTGCAGAATGTGCGCTCTGTTCTCTTTGGTCTCGTTCGAATGCCAGACTAACAGCACTTTCTGTGTATAGACCGGTGGACGCCCGGCAGGAAGCTGCACCGCTGCGCTCTTCCTCAAACCTTTTGCTGAGGGCATTGAGTCGAAGGACGGTGAGAAGCCCGCGATGAAGTGGGCCCATATCGATATTGCTGGGACTATGGAGGTGCGTTTCTGTTTCTGTTACTCAATATGGAGAGTGGCTGTTGAATATTATGTGCAATACAGGCAACGCGCCCCACCCCGTACTTGGAGAAGGGCATGACCGGCCGTCCTGTCAGGTGAGTTGTGGCTGCTGCATTTTTCTTAAGAAAACTCGACGTTCTGATGATGTGGTTTACAGGGCTCTTGTCGAGTACGTTCGCCGCCTGTCTAATGCATAGCGGTGCATAAGAGATCTAGGTCCCCGGTATGATGTGGTGCTATCCTAGCAAGTCATTCTGCTCGAATTTAGGTTGTCCTGAGAGCGGGTCATATATATAAAAAGTCGAAATATAAACAGCAGAAGAGTTCAAAAATGTATCATAGTTATTCGCAGTTGTTTTCGAATTGCTGGAGTGAGCGAAAGCATAGGAATAGAGCACTTGCTCCTCTCCCTCCCCCTCCGCGTTGTCACGAGTCACGAGTGACTAATTGTGACCTACAAATCAACATCGACGCGCTGAGAGTCAAATTGAACTGCACTCCCCTTGCAGCATTATGATCTACGCTCAAAATCGCTTCTGCAAGCAGAATGGCGCAGCAAAACCTGACTGGGATTAGTCCAAGCTGGTGTACATTTTACGCAAGGCATCCCTATTGATGCGCGATCTTGCCAGAGCATTACATCCAGCGGGCCGTAGGAATCTTGGCTCATCCCCGCCATCCCCACCCCCTCCCGCCCAGCGAGAAAGAAATGGAGCCCTTTGCCGCCCGATTCACAGCCCAACCACAGCCTGCCGCTGATTCTAGAATTAATCGCTTTAGCGCCCAAACGATGCCTAATTGCCGCCGCTAATGCAAACGGCTTAGCGCTCGTTTGGTGACTTTGCATGGCTACCAATGCGCTCTGCACTTGGGATCCACGTGTAATTGGAACTGTACATGACTTAATGCGTTTCCTCTCGAGTCTCAACACGTCAAATCCTCCCAGGCCCTTCCTCTACGCTATTCTTGCTCGCAGAATGACACCCCCTATGCAAACTGGCTCTCCCCGGAGTAGGCGATGTCCACAAGACGTACGCCGCTATGATGAGGGCCCGTTTCAGATTCCCTCAGACATCTTAAGTACAACCCCTGGTGGAATCTATCTCTCCTTTCATCGCATCCATCAAACCGGAGAGTGGTTTGTCGTATACGCCCGGTCCTACGGAATGGCGTCTTCTTACTGGGTTGCTCAACTCTCCCTCCCAGAAAGGTATCGCCTGCCACTTGGAAGTTATGGGGGGCCAATAGCCGAAGTGGAGACGGGCGACCTAGAAAGTCAGGGAACAGAACTCATGAACAACCCCATATCATCTGAGTTCCAGTTCAACGACTCCCGTCTTAACGATAATTCCGGGCTTGAGTTGCTTGACACAGACCGCCATCGTCGCACGTTTTACTTCCATGAACCAAGCCACCCTGCGGGGCTACTCCAGGATCTCTTAAAAGCCAATCCTCCCATCCTCAGGCTGACAGGTCGGGTTAGAAAAGAGCCCCATATCTTAGACGTTGCCCCCGAGCCACAAAGCATCTTTTTATGGCTCGCATACCGGCTTCTCATAGGCGTGATAGAAATCGTGTCCTGGCTTTACGACAAACTTCAATCATATTTTCGAAATCCTACATATATCCCCGTCCCCGGTTCTCCCATGCAATGCTTACCCGTGTTCGGAGCCAATCAAGTGCGAATAGTGACTGCTGTAGAGGTTGAGATGCTCTTGCACGAATCTCAGTTGACCAGGAAATGCTACTACTGTGGCCTATGGGAGCAATCAACCGCGACTGAGGAAGTTTTTGCTAGTGTTGGAGACGGATACTACTGGTGTCAGGTGAGCA
The DNA here is from genome assembly GCA_036937115.1 of Nidularia sp. FH-822889. Lineage (NCBI taxonomy): Eukaryota > Fungi > Basidiomycota > Agaricomycetes > Agaricales > Nidulariaceae > Nidularia > Nidularia sp. FH-822889. The sequence continues at coordinate 23,507 of JASFDF010000042.1, forward strand.
TTTCAACCTCTCTGCCGCTGTATTTTATTCCCACGAGTACTAAGGTGAACTCAATCTTTGCTAGATGTGTCCAAAATCCAGATGGCAAGCAGCAGCTTACAGCGCACGCAAGACTGCGGCCGCTCCTGACTATTGGGACTACTTCAATAACTGGTAAGTGATCCCTCAACTAGCACTCCCAAGCCAACGTTTTGTAAATCCTTAATAACCTCTTTTCACCATGTAGGGGATGGTCACCGGAAAGAGGACGGATATGAGACACACCCCCGGCGCAACGACCGCCATATTCACAAACCCCTGCTTATCATGGAGCTCAATTTTTCGTGCGTGCCTTTTGTTGTATCCATATCCTGTTCGTGTGCCGGTGCTAACGTGCTTTCGCTATATCTAGTAACCAAACCCAATCATTGTACTTAGAAGCGCCTTTCACAACCGAGTGTGATGAAGCCCAATAATATGTCGCATGGCTCATGTTTCTTTTGTCATCGATTCTTCCTACACTCTGAGTTGCAAATAAATTGCAAGGGTCTCGTTTCGTCCTTCGTTATCTCTAGTCGTGCATTTTGGTGTTGTGATGATTACGACTGGATAGACACACAACTGGCAGGACGCCACTAGACACCACTGCTGCAGCTGAGCTGGGTATATATGTTGCCGTTGCTTTCATGTTCTATCAATATGCGCTATCCAACGGAATGGAGACCCGCCTTCAGTCTTGTCCCAACGCTGCCGAGGAAGAGAAGATTCTCTAACATCATTAATTCCATCAACTCTTTGGCTCCTCCCTCAATACCTAGGGATTTGCTCCACGCTATTCCTACCCATATAAATGTCACCCCCAAGAGAGAGATAACCAGACTGGAAACGGAGGAAATTGGCTATAAGAGAAACCCTATATCTTTCGAGTTCCAATTCAAGGATTTCTTTCTTCGCAGTGGTTCTCAGTCCAGGCATGTCCTAAATCCCAGATGCACGCAGCATCTTACTTCATCACCGAAATTCATTATCCTTCTGGCTACAATTCAAATGGCTACTTCAATAGTGGGTAGGTGTTCGTTCGACTAGCATTCTCAGACTGATGGTTTGTGAATTGTTGATGACCTTTCTACCGTATAGGAGATGGTCACTGTGTCGTGGATGGATATGAAACCCGCGCGCGGCGCAACGGCCGTATCTTCACGAGCTGGAGATCAGAAAGCTGTAATACTCGTATGGCTATATCCATGACCTTGTCCCTCTGTTGGTGCTGATATGCCTTCGCGATATGTAGCATTCAATCTCAAGCTCTTATACACCTTCCTCATGGAGAAGATGTACTGTCTGAGTGCGACAAAACGCAAAGACTCTCAGCAGAAATCTTTGGACCCTGCATCCCCGCGTTCAATTTTGTCCTAGCCTAGTCATGAAAGAACATAGAGCAGCCTCTCGAGCGCCAGATTACAGCCCCAGCTCGCCGTAAACACCACAGGCAGCGCCTAAACCATGCATGAAGGCTGTGTCAAGTGCTTGCTCCACGTGTCATTGGAAATCATTTTAAATGCGAAGTTCCTCTGCCGAAGCCAACTGTTCCCTCTATGCTCCCCCTTGTGCAAATGTCACCCCCTCGACAGTCTGCTTTCCGTATCTCCGACCGTCGCAGACCCAATCTGCAAGAAACGCGCCTTCTCGACGAAGGTCCATACCTGATTTCTCCTTATATCCTACGCAGATTTCCACTAGAGCTTGCATTTCATCACGTACGCCAAACTGGCGAATGGTTTCTCGTATTCACTCGGGCCTTTGGGATGGCAGAGTCCTACTGCGTTGCTCAGTTATGCCTTCCAGACAGGTATCACCTGCCAGTGGGATCCGTTTGGAAGCAGGGACCTGGAGTTGAGATGGGTGAAGTGCAAAGTCGCGGAATCGATCCTAGGAAACATTCCATATCATGCGAGTTCCAATTCAAGAATCTCTCTCTTAATAGTGATTCCGAGTCTGAATCGCGTCTCAAGCGGGTGCCCGACGTGGACTATCGGACTTTTTACTTACAGGAGCCCAACTTTATCAACGGCTTCCTCCAGGATCTCTTAGATGCCTAACCTCCTATTATCAGACTGATAGGTTGAGTTAGGAGAGAGCCTTGTGTTGATGAAGTTAGCCGAGAGTCGCAAAGCGTCGTTTTGCGGCTCGCATCGCAGGTTTTCAACAGTGGCATAAAACTCCTCTCTCCTCTGTACCACAAAATGCACTTACCTTTCCAAAATCCTTATATCCCCATTCCCGACGCTCCAAGGCAAGCGAATCCGGTGCGGATTGTAACTGCCGTGGAGGTCCAGCTTCTACTTCACGAATCTCAGTTGGCCCAAAAATGTCACATATGTGGTTATTGGGAACAGTCGAATGGTGGCTTTGTTAGTGATGGAGACGGACGGTACTGGCGTCAGGTGCATATTTCTTGCAAGATGTCTTCTCTTATTTCCTCGTGAGTTGGGACCCAATTAATCCCAATGCAATTTGCAACAACGAGCATTACGTTTTCCTTCTTCATTCCTCCGTCTCGCAGAAGCACTGAAACGAAAGTAACCTTTTAGGGATGTCCCAAACCCAAACTGTTCGGAGTACTTGACCGCATCCGAAGGACTTGGCATGAACCTCGGGGTTATAGAGGTTACTTCCACAACTGGTAAGCATTCTTTCGAATAGCATCTCTCGGCTCGTGATTTGTGAATTGTTGATGAACTTTTCCCTCTATCTAGGGGATGGGCACCGTATAGAGGGTGGATATGAAGCTCGTGTGTGGCACAACGGCCGTTGCATGTACCGCTCATTGACCATCACGAAGCTCTTGTTTTCGTATGTGTCTACCGTCATATCCATAGCCCTCTTCTTTGGCAAGCGTTGCTGTCGTCTCCGTCCTGTTCAAGGATCAACTGCAACCGATGTACGCAGTACTTGCAGATTCCAGGGAACATGCTTAGCCTGAGCGTGAGGAAACCCGGGCCCAACAGCGTATGTGTGATGGCTGTCATTGGTCGGATCTTCAAGTTCTCCCCTACCGGCTCATCCTACCAGCTCCCACCTAGTTGTCATCAGTCACGCCTTCTCGTGTCGTGACTGATCGTAGCTCTAACGTTAACGACGATGTTAATTGTTCGTTCAACACTCGAAGTCAGTGTAAAGTTGACGGCAGACAACGTGTTCAAAATCTTGTCGACGTCATCCTCCCTTCCCTTTGCTATCTGTCATTAGGGCACCACCTCACACCCTACTACGATCTTAAATGCGTCTGAAAAGCAATACCATCATCTCATTGGAATAATTCCTATCAACACCCATACTTAACACACGTCGGTCCCTGGATGGCACTCCATGCTCGTTCTACCTTTACTACCATAACCCGTGACGGGGGCCTGCACCAGATTACACGGGGCGCTCTCGCAAGCCCAGTTGATTTACAGGATCTTGGATTTCATCACAATCGTCGGACTGGAGAATGATTTTTCGTGCTTGCGCGTTCGTATGCAATGGCGAATTCCTACTGTGTTGCCCGGCTCTGCGCTCCGCACAGGTATTGGCTGCCAAACAGATCCTACATGAGGAGTGCCGAGGGCATGTGGAGGCGAGGGTTCAGGATTCAAAAGGGCGAACCGGAAAGGCAGGGAGCGAAACCTATGTTCAATGATAAGCCACGCGAGTTTCAATTAAAGGACCCCTCTCTTAGCAGTGGTTCCGAGTCCCTGTTGCTTGTCTAAAGCGACGCAAGACATCGCACTTTTTATTTCAACCCGGATTATCCTAGGCCGCTACACCAGGGACTGTTAGCCGTTGAACCTCCCATCCTCAGGCTGACGGGTCGTATTAGGAGAGAGCCACATGTTCTCGATATCATCCACGAGCCTCACAACATCGTTTTACGACTAACATCCCGGCTTTTGGACAACGTAATGAAACTCACGTTCCCTCTATATCGCAGGCTGCGGTTACTTCCCATCGTCGACTCTCCCAATTATAGTACATTGGAACCTAACACTGAGGCTGGAAGACTGCGAATTATAACTGCCGTCGAGGTTACATTCCTCCTGCACGAATCACAATTAGCCATGAAATACTACATCTGCGGTATGTGGGGACAGCAGAATAATCGCTTGCATTTTATCAACGAAGGAAACGAACGCTACTGGTGTCAGGTCCGCAAATGCTCTTTCTGTCACTTTGTCCGATATCCCATCTGCCTCTTCCTCTTTTCGTGGTATCGATGTCTTAATTAAGAATACCATCATCATTCCTCCCATGTCCTTAACTATTTCATTTCGTTGTGCGGCTGCTGAATTGACTCAGCTTTACTAGACATGTCCCAAATCCAAGCTACGCCGAGCATTGGACCGCATGTCTGGAAAAGCGCCTAAGCATTGGCATTACTTCAATAGCTAGGAGTATTTTTTTTTAGCTAATTCAACAAGCGCGACTTGCTTACCTATCAAACCCTTCAGTTAACCGATAACACATGAACCTATGCAGAATGGGACCGTGATCGTCATATCTACCTCTTGCCATTGAGCAACTCTTCATCCTGCAACTATAGTGCATCTCCTCGCACCTATCCATCACCATCGGTTCTATGGATGTTGATGCGTCTCAGTATTGAACTAGGATAGCGACGGTATTGTACGAACGACTCTCATGGAAAACATCACTGGTCCGAAGCAGATGAAGACTGAGCTTGGTTTTGCAATCATGACGACCGTCCGTCCACAAGATGCTCTACAGCTATCGACTGCAGGTGCTGCACATCTTTTGTGTTGAAAAGGAGACGCTGGTATAGTATTGGCTTTGCTTCCTACGAGTGAGGTGGGTTTATTTAGACTGAAGAGTAGAAGCCATAGAAAGTGTTCAAGGAAGTTATCATGTAGTTCGTGAATTCTGAAGTAAGCGCACGTTGCTATTTAATAATATCATTTTCTCGATACTAGTCCTTGGGGGTGTTATTGTCCGATACTTCTGAATCGACGAGTTCCATTGAGATCTACGGGAGGTCAACGTAGCAGCCAGCGCCCTCCATTGAGTCAGCTTGCCGATCGGCACTGAGCGCGCTGGTTTCAAAGTTGATGATCCTCGCATCCTTCACCATCATGCCCATGTGCATGCTCGCACATTTATAACTCTCCTGACAACCCTCTACACGTCGACGCTTCTCCTAGGCCTCTTCATTCTACTCATACAACGGAAATGTCCCTCCCTCAAGGGGCCTTCTTCAATAATGCCGCTAGTTATTGCTGGCGCCGTCCGCTAGCATCCCGCCTCTCTACCGAAGGCCCGTACCAGATTCCACCTAACACGTTAGCCAACACACTGGGCGGACTAGAACTGGCACTTGCATTCCATCACAGACCGAGACTGGCGAGTGGTTTATCGTGTTCGCGCGTCCCCATAGAATGCATATAGCGAGCTCCTATTGCTTTTCTCGCCTGTCTGTCAAAGAGGTATCGCCTGCCATTTAGCGGCAACGAAAGCATTTGGTAACAAAAATCTGGAGCAGGGATTAGAGAACATGGAACAGAGGAGACTAGGAACAAGGTCATGCAATGCGAGTTTCAATTCAAGGATCCTTCTGTTAACGATAATTCAAATTGTGACACCGCAAATCATACGTTCTATTTTAATGCAGACTATCCCCAAAGGCTACTCCAGACTATTGGCGGCTAAGCCTATCATCTTCAGGCTGACAGGTCGATTTGGGAGAGAGCCTCACGTCAATGATGCCATCTATGAGCCAGGAAATGTCGCTTCGCGACTATCGTCTCGATGTTTCATCGGCAGCATGAAACTTTTGCACGCTTTGTGTCGAAAGCCGCAGTTATCTGTACTTTACATGATATCCCCATTTCCTGTTCTTCCGATCACAGCACATCCGAATCACAGCTGCGGATGATACCTGCTGTAGAGGTTGAGCTCCTCCTGCATGAAATTTAGTTATGCATGAAGTGCTACGTCTGCGGTCTATGGGAGCAGAGTTATGATCACCTATCTTTCGTCCATGAAGGAAATGGACACTATTGGTGCTAGGTATGCCCTACTAGCCAAGAACTCTTTGCTTTCCCCTTACACTCAATCATCTTTACTAGACGTGCCCCGTATCCAAGCTCGGCCGAGATTTATACCTTATGCTCTGGAGGAGATCTTAGCAAGGAGGTTACTTCGGTGACTGGTAACTGCGTTGTCATCTATGCTAGCACGACAACATCGGGCCTTGCAATGTTCCATGGGCCTTTGCAGGTTACTGCTATCGGAATCACTACGGTCGTCATTCACCTAGACGCAGTGCTGCGGTTTGAATATTACACCATGGTTTTAGCATGCATCATCTTCACCCCAGAGCGTACGATCCTCGAGATCTGCGCTCCTTGATACATCTCACCATTTCATGGCGAACTAACCACAGATGTCCGAACTGGACTCCTTGAGCAGAACCACACTAGTAGCGGGGAGTGGTTATCTGCTGCAGCGATGTGCCATTATAAAGGCAGTGGAACCCGGTCTTCAGCCCGATGCCATCGATGCGCAGAGAAGCTTCGCTGTTGTCTTCCCTTATGTTGCTTAGGGCTCATTGCTGGCTCTTATCAACCCATGAATAGCGCTCGTGATAGGATACGGCCCTTAACAGTGATTTCTACCGCGAGACCAAGTTCAAATCAATTCAGATTGTGGTATACACGATCAGGGTATGTTGGTGCTTACATAAAACTACCAGAAATTGTGTCTACGCTATAAAGTAAAGTAAAACGATGTACTGTACACATAATATATATTATTTAACCATTAAATAATCCAGACGAGAGCGTTAAAGAAAGAGCCTGACAGAAACCGAAAAAACGATCAAAAGCCTAGCTGCTCCAAGAAGCCTTGCCACGTCGAATCAAGCACCAGCCCTCCAGCCCCAAACCCCGGGGGCTGCTGCTGCGGGGAGTAATCCAGATACGACTCCCTCACAGGCTGAAATATATCTTGCGCCTGTGGGTGTGAATGCTGCTGCGGCGCCGGCAGGTCCGGAATAAACTGCTGCAATTGCTGAGGTTGGAAGTAGAATGGCTCCGTAGGATCGAAGAAAGGATACTGGCCTGAAATCATGGGCTGCGTCTCCTTCATGCCAAAGTTGCGGATATCCTGGGCGATGGTTGGGTGAAGGTTCTGAGTGAAGGTATTCGTAGGGAAGTTGAAGGCGTCCAGGAAGGTGTCAGAGAGAGTGACGGAAGTGGAGCGGGAGGGCGGAAGCTCTGTCGCACTTTCGCACCCTGTGCTCAAGGGGCGCTTCACGCAAGGTTGACTGAATAGATGTGTTTTACCTCCGAGGCGGTCGAGTTCAACCTGGGTGAGGGTGGGGTCGTCTTGGAGGAGAGATTGGCTGGCGGTTTCATGGGCCTTCCGTCGAAGGCGCTGAACAGAGGGCTGAATTGTGGAAATGCACGTTAACAAAAGTTGTGCAATGGGGTATCATGTATGCTTACAAGAAGATGCGCAGCGCATCGACTTTTCTGGGTTGCGTCCTCGAACACTCGGGTGAGGTAGTCCAGCTCTTCCAGTGCAGGGGTGGTCAAGTGCGAAGTGGGTGCTTTGGTAATGAGGAGACACATTACAATCTGAGTAAGGTGACGTCAATCAGTAGTGGCAAAAGCTTGAGCCCCTTTCGCTACTCACTGCGGCAGAAAGTGCTTGTGACCAGGCAACGTTGACTCTCGCGATCGAGTCAGGTACATTCTCCCAAACGATTCGGAGGGAGCGACTGATTCTCCACGCCGAACGGTAGATCGCAATGACTGAAGGGATGTAGCGGTGTCGCGAAAGATCATGCGGTTGTTCTTGGAGCGCTTGTGCGAAATATGCACGGTGCAGATTCAAAAGAGCTAAACAGACAGGTAAGAATGATGGAAGTAGTAGCTTTATGATGCAAGCTTACTCGATTCCTTGCTGGAGAGCACCAGCCAGCAGATCATATGAGGACGTGGGCGGACCTCTGGTTCTTTTGGGCAGGCTGGCCTCCAGGACATGGGTACTGGGAAGTCACGAATCTTGCGGTCTAGATCAAGAATAGCCGTGTACGTGGGCTGCTTGGGCCCGAAAGCAGTGACCATAACGGTGTGCAAGAGTACTGTAAACTTCCAGTTCCACGCGTAATCTGTTAGTTGATGCAAGGCTATCTGTCAGCGGTTGCGGAGATATGATCAGGAGAACTGGGCGCTCACAGCTTGGTTCGATGCTCCCATCAGGGGCGACCACTTCTTCCTTGTCTTTTGGCAAAACACAGTCAATGTAGGCTGTTGACATGCTTGGCGGTCTTCCAAAATAGAAGCTCTGTAATGTTGGGTTGAGTAAACCGTTCAACAGGATAGGCCGCCCGTTTCCACTCACCGACCAAGTGTCCAACACAAACAACTGCCAGAAAGCCCGCGAGCGCCGTTGAATGGCTTCCTCGTTCAATTTCCAGCGCGCACCGTGTAAGTCTAGGTCCAATTGTCAACGAATGTTCTATGAAAAACCGGCTCATGCTTACGCAGTCCGATCTAATTGAGGCCATTAGTCCTCCAGCAACGCAAAACAAACCAAATCACGCACGCTATAACCAAGTCGAACGGCATGCCCTATATAAATCCAGGATGTGCCAGATTCGCTCGAACCACAGTCACTGTATTCAATATATTGGGCCATGTGGATCTGCAACTATATCAGTTTGTGCTCCGCGGGCGCTGTCTGCGTGACCTACCATGGCCTGAATAGATGTTAGCGTCGTCTCACGCATGGGAGGAGAGAAGCTTAAAGCGGCTCTCGAGAGGTGATAGTACTCCTCTGCCTGGGGAGAGAACGATGCTTGCGTGGTATCAAAAAGAGTTGCCAGCGCAAAACATATGAAAAGCAGCGCCAGGGCATGGTGGGAGTCGAATAAGTCATGGTTCCTATTACACGGGCGCATGGGCGCATCAGCGCCAGACAAATGAAGTTTATTAGGGAGGAAGAGGCCCACGCACTCGGCTCGATATACAACCATGAGTATCTCATCAAATAGCTCATTCCGTGGGACAGGCGTGTATCTATATCAGTGGGTCAGTTAGGAGCGTCTACGGGCGGTGTCGGGTGGAACAAGGCGGGCAGCGCTCACAGATGTTTCCCATGCAGCAGGTAGAGCTCACACAGGCGGATCGCTTCGGAGAGGGGAGGGAGTAGCTGGAAGGCTTCTTTGGCGAAACTGTTGTCCAGAATGTCCTCGCAGTGAAATTCTGCGAATCTGAGCCGCTTCGATAACCGAGGCAACTCTACCTCAGGTGCTGGCTTTGGCTTCTTTGGGGCCTGGTGAGATTCTATCAGCACATGATGAAACGTGTTTTGAATTGCCAGAGGACATACGTCAATGAGATACTAGAGACAAAGAGCAATCAGATGGTCGATAAGCGTGTAGAGACAGATGACTCACCTCTGACCTCGCCGTCTTACCAAGGAATCTGCTTTCGCCATGCTGACCGATGGTCAACGTACCTAATAGTGTAGATATAAGAAAATCTGCCTATCAACGGGGTTCATAATTAGGTACCGAAGGCGTCGATAACGTTGCTATCGTCCTCTGCCTTCATTTGCATTGGGCTGCAGTGATCTGACGGGGGTACTGTCAGGGAATTTGAGCGTGATTCGCTGGATGTAGAGTTGCTGGGGCCCGGAGGCGATGCACTCTGTTGTACTGGCCGTAGCACATCTTCTTGAAGCAATGGATGCGGCCGATCGCTCGTGTTCTGTTGCATGTTCCGCAGTGCATCCTCAAGCTCTCGTATTCGTGCACTTTGGTCTTCAATCTGAGCATGAAGTTCCTCTGTATTCGCAAGAATCATGCGATTTCCTCTCCCAGGTATGAGGGCGCCTAACACAACCTCATCGTTCAGCACACTTCCTGTCTGCGAGCAGGACGGATCGAATACGCACCATCAGGACATATAGAACCACAACCACGCTGCACGCATTTCTCACAGGGAACCTGCAGTTCGCGAACACAGGAAAGCCGGCCGCGTTAGATTGGATGTGCAATCGCCCAGAGATGAGGAGCTGGAAGAATCAATGCCTACATTTCGGTCACACCTAAGTTTAAGCCTGCGGCATTCAGCACACGAAGTGGGGCTGTAAGACTGTAAGTGGGCGGTGTCTTCGCTACGGTAAAACTAGAATACTTACACACGGCCAGGTTTGCGTCTCGGTTTGTCTGATTCCTTGCTTTTCCCGCTGTCCTTCATCCTGAGGTTCGGGGTAGACGATGACAAAGCAGCTTTTCGGTGACGATGTGACTCTTGAAGAGCAATCGAGGCTAGTAAAAGCTAGACAAATCCTAGAGCAATTATATGGATCTTTAGCTCTAGCATGGGGTATATGATGGTAGTAAGGGCGGTGAAAGTACATACCCGACATGTAGTTCAGTTGTGAGGAACGGCAACTAAGAATCGGTATGATCTATTTGCCGTGCCTAACGCGTCACCCCGTGTGGAAGCCATCAGCCTCAGATTCAAACAAACCGGAATAGATACCCCCGGAAGTCGAGTTTAGGGCTCTCTTGTACTTGAACCATGGTGTTATTAACCGGGTGATACTCACCAGAAGGATCCGAAAGGTACAAAGACCTCAAGCGTGCTTTCGTTGTGTAGGTCCGTGGATTCCCAGTCTTTGGCTGCTTTAGCGCCCGAGAAGTGGATCCGTTACCGATCCGTAGCCCGAATGATCAACATTAATCTCGTTGAAAGACAATATGGAAATCGCGTTCTAACGGGTCAACTGCGTCAACTTCTTTCAAATAACCCCACGGATTATGGTCATCTAATATCCACTCAGGACAGGTATGACATGTGTACAGTATGTTGCCCCCTTACAATTACAGTTCTCCACTAATCAGGGGGACATTCTTGTTCGCTTCCGCAGATTCCACTGAGAGTATAAGAACCTGCTCTCTGCTGTCTAAGCACGATTACTCTGAACTGACGCAATTTAAATCTACACCCAGAATATCCCTATGCCTTCTACGTCTCACTCACATACCATGTCTTTCAATAGCGATAAAAGACTCACATTATCAATTTCCAACCCCTCCCATGATCCCGAATACCCTGGTTTTCCGCAGACCCTGTCGCCCACTCGGAATTCATCAAGCTGGTCCGATACTGCCGACTACACGACCACAGTTCCACCTAGTCATCGGCACCGAACACTTATCCTCTGCTTCGATGGCACTGGTGCGTAACCCGCAATCCATGCCTCACAATATGGCTTAACCGACTCTTTCGGTATTTCTCAAGGTGATCAATTTGACGAAGATGTCTGTCTAACTTTCTCCGTGCTTACCGCGTTTTTTTACTAAAATATCTGCTGCGCAAAGAATTCCAATATCGTCAACTTCTTTTCGATGTTGAAAAAAGATGATTCGAAGCAACAATTGGTATATTATCAAGTATGATCCACAATTCACTTTTGAAATTACTAATATCTCTCCCGGCGCTTACATCTTGCATCCTGACAGGCTGGGATAGGAACATATACCATCCCACAAATAGCTAAGCCCATGATGGCGAAGGTCCACAAAGCAATGGATAGCATGGTTGGCATACATCTAGACGCGCACGTCATGAGTAAGGTGCAACCCCTTATCTGACTCATCCCTTTCTGAAACTAGCCCTACAGGTGGGTATGAATTCCTTATGCAAAATTGTATGCACCGTCACTGTCCTCCGAGTACCCCGAGTAGATGCAAATAATTTCCATAGACGATGCGGGTGACAAGATATTTTTGTTTGGTATGATCTTTCAGTTTTAATCTCACCAGAACGAGGCTAATAAGTCACACAGGCTTTTCTCGAGGTGCATGTAAGCATCAAGTATCTGCATTTGTCTGTCTTCCACATTTGACACCTTCCAGATACAGCGCGGGCACTTGCCGGAATGTATGTTCGGCTTAACCTTCTGATCGGAATGCGAGTTAATAGTGGTTCCCTCCTCGTCCTTTAGGATTCACAAGGTACTTCATCGAACGTGACGTACAGAAGACCGAATTTGATCATCATACAATGAACGCAGATTGGCCTCTTGCCGAAATGCAATCATCAACAGGTTCCGTTCGCATACAAGATGTACTCTCGTGAAGATGAGATTGGCTGGCGACAAAGTTCGGCATTCAAGAAAGCGTTCTCGATCGACGTCGACATCGAACTTCTTGGGGTCTGGTGAATGAATCATTATGATTTATTTGGAATGAACTCCTGTGCTTAATTAAGCTATGCAGGGACACTGTTGGATCCGTCGGATTCATACCGAAGCGATTACCTTTCACGACCTTCAACACCCACGTGAAACACTTCAGGCACGCACTTGCCATAGACGAGCATAGAGTGCGTTTCAAGCCCAATTTCTTCAACCGACCTACACACGAAGAACTAGCACTTGGCTTAAAATGGGGAGAGGTACCTAAAAACGATGGCAAGCCTCACCGCCGTAAGACCATGCGCGAGCTCGAGCGTCAGTACACAGAAGGCGGAGAGCACCTTACGGATGTCGAGGAAGTTTGGTTCGCAGGATGCCATTGCGGTAAGTATGTTAATGACGTCTCGATGGTTATTTAATGTCTACCCATCTCCAGATGTGGGCGGGGGAGCTGTCCGAAATGAAATTCGCAATAACCTTGCTCGAATTTCGCTACGCTGGATGATCCGTCAGTGCTTTGTACTGAAGACCGGTATACTCTTCCATCGCGAGATGTTCAAGCTCGCTGGTCTTGATCCCGATACGCTATATCCTGAAGTGAAGCCCCGCCCTCCTCCTGTAACCTCCTTCTCAGCTGGACGCCCACCGCTACATCGTCAAATGCCTTCGCTAGGTACGAACAGGACACTTGTCGAAGTGACTGACTTTATCAGCGAGGAAGAGGAAGATCTTGCAGACGCCATGAGCCCTGTCAACGATATGCTCAAAATATCCAAGAGTTGGTGGATTCTCGAGTACATTCCTCAGAAGATTCGGTTCCAGAAGGACGATGATTCTTGGGTTCGAAAACTATCGTAAATCTGTCTTATCTCTCCGAAGTCCCCGTACCTGCTGACACTTTGATGTTCTTCTAGGATCAACCGTGGTCGTGGTCGCGTAATACCGAAGCAAAAAACAGATGGAGTGAAGATACATAGGACTGTGAAATTGAGACAGGAGCTTGAGTTGGATGATGGCGAAAAGTATACACCCAAACCGAAGCTAATTCCGGATGTCAAGATCCACTGGATCGACTGAAGGAAATATTGTAGACTATGTATAGGAGAATGTAAGACTTAACATCAACTAGCGTCCATGTATAACTTTCCGTTTCGTTATTTCTCCTCCTAATTGACATTGATGTGAAATACCGTTTTTTGTGCATTACTTATATGTACAAGTGCGGTTAGAATAAATGCCTGCGCCTATGATACATCTTAAAATAGCTCGGCTCTTTGTATTTTAGATGTTTTCTTCACCCACATCTGTCTCAGTGATGACCGATGACAGCATGCATGAATATAGAAGCCTAGAAGCCTGTGATATTTGCGCATGCGTGGACGAAGAGTGGCTTCAAGAGTGAGAGTGAGAGTGAGAAACAGAGCGACTGCTGGAGTGATGGACCTTAAGTATTCAGAAGGAAGTCTGTTATTCCCACCTTAATGTATGATCATCAGACACAAATTTAAAGGGAATAACTCCTGTGATAGATGGCTACACGTTGGCACTCAACTCAGACAAATGACATGCAAGATCATCTTCTCAGACGCCTACGTCCTTGCAATCTCCACTGTCATTCAAAGACGGCTGTTGGCCTACTTGGTATCTAACGTATCCTCAAAAAATATGAAACACACTCAACTTGTCCAAAAGCTATATATTTTTTGAAATACCATATGCTTCTGATCATAACATAGTTGAAACAGATGCTGTAATTGAGACACAGGATCTGATTTGAACGTAGAATCCTTGAGCCTATGCCCAGAGAGTAGTCTATTTATGAGATTTTCAGTTAAATTCTATTAGATCTTAAATTCAACTCCATTTGTCTATTAGCTTGTGATTTGAATATTCTCGCATTATTGGCTCATTTATGGTCATGCCGGCATGTGCGGTCCGGACCGGGCCAAGCTGCACCGTCGGCTATCTACGTGATTCTACGAGCGTCCAAATCTAACAAAAGTAAATAGAGGGATAGCCTCCAATGGGAGTTAGCCTCCTAGATGGCACTGACCATGATTGCGACTGACCATAATGATCGTAAGAATGACCAAGCTCAAGGAAACCATTCCTGGTACAAGATTATGAATTGAAAAGGCTCTTTTCTCTTTAATTTGATTGGTCAACTGTCTGTTATGCGAAAGCAGCGAAGTGCTAAGTTACCGGCGGACCGTTTTTGCCCGGCACAATCGAGGGCCGCGCCTAAAAGTCCCATCCATCTTCACGTGAACAATCGTGCTTGGATGCGACATCGTGCTACTTGACCAACAGACCTTCTTTCCATCCTCATATGTGTTACGCCGATAATAATGCATCCTAGTCACATGGAGTCCAGTTCCCCGTGCTCAGGGCGGTATTTTGGGACAGTTATATAGTCACTCTTTTTCGTGACGGCACTTCGTTCACCCCAACCTCCAAACGTAACATGGTCGCCGGCGCAGCCCTTCTTCTACTTGCTGCTTTGCGTGGCGTGAGCGCCTGGAGCACGTTCATTGTGCCCCATACTTTCGGGAAGGATGATACTCCAGCCTTAACTGCCGCATTGCCGACATATGCCACGAATTCTACGATCCTGTTCCAAAAAGGCTTCACGTATAACATACTCACTCCGGTCAAGTTCCCGGCTTTGAATAATGTTGAAATCCGCATCGAAGGAAATCTCACATTACCTGCCGATATTCCTACGGTTCAAGGTTCGTCGCGTTCATAGCTCTCATTAGATACCATATTTGACAGTTTGAATAGCTATTGTTGGATCACCCGTAAGAACTCTCTTCAAGTATATACAGAATGTATTTTTAAGATGAATTAATAATGGCGTTTCAGAGTTTCGCAGGAGCTTGGTAAAAAATATCTGCGGTTACGGTTGTTGGAGCAATTCCCGGCTCATTATGCTCTAGGTTTTCATTTACTGGAGGCAACAATGTCACACTCAGAGGATCCCAGGACGCGAACTGGGGCTGGGTTGACGGGCATGGTCAAGCTGTAAGTCCAGTTTTTCTGAGTGTCTTTATGGTCACTTATTCGGTCATATATATAATAGTGGTGGGATGCTCAAAACCAGGTTAATCGTCCTCACGGATGGGCTTTCAGCAAGATCTCAAACGGCACCATTAGGGATATGAAGATATGGAAGGTATATATTTCGCTATGTTTCTGCATTTACAAATGCTTAATTGCATTGTGGATGCATAGCCTGTGGCTTGGAATTTTGCCACAAGCGGTTCTTCAAATCTCCATGCTTTCAACAACAAGATCGTCGCTGTTTCAGATACAGGGGTGAGCACATATACTTGTTATGCCTTGCCTAAATTAATATTGTTTTTGTCTAGTCTTTCCCCTTCAATACGTAAGTCACTATGAGATCTGCTTTGAAATATTTCGCCTTCATTGCACCCTGGTTTTACAGAGATGGTAAATGAATCTAGAAACTTTCAGATTATGCTATGCTTATGCAAAGCCAGGTTTTTCCGCCGGAGGCACCAATATGCTATTCGAGAACAATCATATCCAGAACGGAGATGATTGCTTAACTGTCGGTAGCGGTGCCAAGAACATCCACTTCAGGTTAGAGGAATATTCTGCAGGTGACGTTTGTCTAACTTTGCCACTCTTAGGAATACATATTGCGAAGGCGGCCACGGCCTTTCCATCGGCTCTCTTGGAAAGGGTGGACAAGTTGCGGATGTTCAAAACGTCCTGTGAGCATATTCAAAATTTTTCGTCGTAAAGTCTACGAAATATCTGACTAATTTGTGGTAGGATCGAGAATGTGTTCATGGTAACTGAATTACTTGTCAATGGTCCGGGTAATGCTGATATATTGAGAAGAATAATACTTTATATGGTGCTCGATTCAAGAGCTGGACTGGTGGCAATGGTCTCGCTCGAAAGTAGTCAAATATTTATATTTTTCTCTTCGCGGTACTGATTTTTTCGTTTCTCAGCGTCACTTGGAAGAACATCGGTTTCCTTAATGTCCCGTTTCCGGTATGCCGAGATTAGGCTCTTATGCGATTCAATTCCTGACGGGTGACACTTAGATATACGTCACCCAAAAGTAAGCACAATCGAATATCACCGGAGTGCTTGATTTGGCTGACTATCTAATTGTATGAAGCTATTGGGATCAGGGCGTAAGTAGAACTGAAATCAATTAAACAAATGACTGATGAGAGGTGTTACTCAGGTCGGGCCCCGTCCTAACGCGACAACCACCAATAACACCAATATTCAGGACTTCCTATTCCAGAACTTTGCTGGTGTGATTAAAGAGAAAGCCACTCTCTCATATTGATCCTCTATAATAAAGCTGACGAGATGCGTTTTCAGTACCCCATACGTTGAAGGATCCTGTGTCAGTGATCCGTGTTGGTGAGTTCAGCAACCATCGCCTATTGAAGACTGTTGTGCCAAATCAGGTTTAGGTACTTCGTGGAGGGTGCGACAGGAAAAGAAGTCGCTATCTTCGATCTTTATCCCAACACTGGTGCGTATTAAATACCTATCTAAAGTGATAGACGGAAATAACGATGATAAATACCACAGCATCAAACATCGTTGCAAAGAACATATTGGCGACTACGCAGACAAGATCTCTTGTAAGAGTAATGTGTAACTCGACCACGGTAAATTCTTCGATCTTTAGGGTTTGGTTACCGTTAATTAATAATGCGGACTTGCCTTTACAGATAACAACAGACGTGGGATTCAAATGCTGGGATGGTTTATTCATCCCGACGAAGGTAGGGCTCGGGTTCTGAAGATCGTGTAAGCTATTATCTCTCAGTAAAATGCATAGTCCTTGATGTATCTCTCCTGTAATGCTCATAATGACATGCATACCATGGAAGACTTGCAAAGCAACAGGCTCTGGACTAAGCATCATATTCCTTGAACGACAGCTGCAGAAACATCCATGTGCAAAAAGCTTCTTGCAGTTACCCAGAGTTTGATCCGCTTCCCGAAACCAATGGATATACTATATACAAAAGTTCGAATGCTATCAAAGCACTTAACGCTGTATAAAATAGTATAGGTCATTTGTCGAACAAGGAAGAAACAAAATTTGCTTACCCCCAGAGGCAATTTTGACTATTTGCCGTTTTCGCTTTTCTTCAGGCGATAGACGTTGGCGTGATCGAGACTTCGGCTTTGCCGCGGGGTACAAATCTGTAATAGGACGATGTTTTTTTTGACGTGGAATGCTTATGTGGAAAGAAGATACATGAAAGGATAAATCATGAACGACAGGTGAGGCGCGAAGGGCTCTGGCCGGAATCGAGCAGTAAGATGATTGCGGCAAGCATCGGGGGCTGATGGTACATATCGGACGTGCAGGAAGCCCACAATAGGAAGACCATCCGCGGGCAACAAGTATGCGTCTAGATGACATCCAAATTCCTGATTTCCTGTTTGCAAATCGTTCAGTAGTGGTCGTAGGTGCAGCTTCAAAGATCTTACTATGAACCAGCTGCCAGATGGCGGTTTCAATTAACATATCGCTGGCCATGTGCGCCTTTCATTGCCGCTGACTCAGCCACCTGAGCACTGCCACAGTGCCACAACACCGCCCCTCCACGCGTCGGACCTCCGATCATCGATCGTCCCAGGTCTGTGGAATGCACATCGTCATTGTCAAAGTGATTTTCCCAGTAGGTACAAATGTGTTCATATCCCCATATCTTCAACGAATATCAGGTTTTCCAACCTTTTACCGATGACTCACTGATCCCTTCTTGCAAACCTTGCTTGCTCTTTCTAGCTCTTATGCTCCCCATTGCTTGATTTCCTGCCATTCACTGTGTGTGTGCCATGGTGACAAATGAAAACATGCAACATGTGCTGAAGGCCTTCACATTAGCCTTGAATAGTAATGATACACATTAACATGAATTCACCAGATATATGACCCTGCTAGTAGCTGGCTTGTTCTGAATAGATCTGTTACAACTATAATCACCAGAAGACTCAGGACATATGTCCCTAAAAGAATGTAAAAATAAGATTTTTTGAAGGTTTATTTTTGGAAGCCTCTTGTAAATCAGTGATGATCATAGCAAAGTGCAGTTGCAGTTATTCCAGGTATAACAATGCTCTAAGTTAACTGTGGTAAATCCTTACATTCTCAAAAGCATAGACAATTTAGGCCACAGGAGCTCAATTAGAGCATCTGCTCATATACTGGGAGTAATGTTAAGCATATAAAACAAATTATTAGTTGGTGGATCAAAATATTACAGAAATATAGGTACACACCTCAGTTGCAAGAAAAGCAAGGACATAACAATGATGCCAGTCTTGAAGGAATTGAGGCTAAACAATGACAACACAATGATAGAGAATGAGAATGACAAGTAGCTATGAGCAAATGGACTCCACCACACTGATGCAGTTTGTGAGAGTTTAATTCAGACCATGATCTTTGTATGTGTGTTATTTTTTTCCTGACTGCAATCATACTATTATCTTTAGTTTCTCAATTGGATAGGATAAGTAGAATCAAATATATTACAAATTCTATCAAGTTTCAATTATACAGTTACTTCATTCTTTCACCCTTAGGTGTTGGAGTTTTTCTGCTGCCAGTTTGGCTGTTAGCTCTTCAGTTTGCATTCATCTCCCCAAGTACATCCAAATTTTATGGGGTTTCAGAACATGGCTTCACTATGACAATCAACCTTGTAATAGTCTTAACTTCAGGTAACAGGTTATTATGCCAGTTGCCAACTCTATCCATGTTCTTGTTCACTATTTGTATTGAGCTAGAAATAGCCATCAATTTTGCCTACATGTAGTGCTTACATAGTTATCATATAACAGCTGTGGAAATGAGGCTTTAAGTTGGGATCTTGAAGGGCTTCTGCTATAAAAAGAACTTTAAACTGTTTGTCTTACTGAATAATCCACAACTGTATGTGTAGCAACAAAAATTGAGTCATTAAATGCAATTTTCAGCTTTTAAATAATAGCAAGGAAAGAAAGTAAAACTCACAATACAACACACACCATCAAAATTTATCAATCAATGACATGATGTGCCATGCTGTTGCCATTGCTCATGTGTTCATGAGGGATGCATTCTCTCAGATATTGTGCAGTATCCATGAGGTAAAAAATTCACCATATCTGACAATTGAATCAAGTTCAATGAATGTTTGAGCAAAAGCATAGCCCAAAGAATAGTTGAAATTCAAATTGCCATCCTCCATTTGCATAGTGAGGGATAGCTGTTAATAGAAAATTTGAAGATATGCATACCTGATGATACACACCATAGACAATTCCACTGATATAGGTTTATATTCTGTCATATGTATTTAAACTTTTCTTATGGACTTATCTGTTGCAATCTAGGTATCTCAATATCTGTCACAAGACTTGTAACTTTTCTTCATCAGAGCTATTATCTTGTGAAGATTAGTGGCAGATTGCTGTAGATCATCAAGATGTATCTCACCGTTCATTTCTAGTTCTTGAATGAATTCATGAACTTAGAGACCCAGTAGATAGCAACTGATGTAATGATATATGAGTAGACCTTAAACTGTGTTGAAATGAGGCTGATCATATCCACAAATGGACAGCATACAGACTCACCGAATAAGATTAGAAAAACTCCAGTAATACTCAGGGACTGCCATTTGGATCAATACACTTGGGCAACACAATGGTGGGATATATTTATCTCAGAAATAGGGATTGTAAGGCACCCATTGGTTAGGGTCATTGGATCTAGGCTAGGATCCGAGGAGAGGATGTGGACAAGTAGAGAGTCGAGGCGAGGAATGATCGTCTTGCGATCATCGGTAAGATATTCTCACGGACATTCAGCTGACACAGTTCACTGCTTAATACCAATGAGTCCTCTTCCTCCACCCTTTTGCAAAACGAAGTATTAAACCTCTTCCATTTCTTTCAATGCGTAGTGGAGAGTGTTATTTGATCAAATTTTACAGCGCTTATGAGTTGAAATGTCTATGCCTAGTTGCAATCCCTTCCACGGAGCACATGGACGTGGCTTCACGATGACTCGAGTGCGAGGCACTTTTACTCGCTCAATGTCGGAGGCAGTTCCCAAGGTTCAAGCCATGAACCAAGCCCATTTCAAGTCCCCACGCGCTCTCTTTCGATAGATCTCGAATAACTTTCCAAGGACATGACCTGCCCGGAGAAGATTCGGAGTGCTGCTTTGATTCGTCTACACTTAAAGTTCTAGACCTGTAATAATTTCTGAAGGGTGCTTGCCTTCCTGCGCTATCCCACTCTTCTTCTCCGTCACCGTCAGGGGTGAAGGCACCCTGGAGACAGCTATGATCTCGTTGGCGGTATGTTCAGTCTACCTGACATTGCGCCATCGTCTCATTACAATATGGTCCTCACAGGTTTGGAGGCATAACGCCTTCTCCATGCCCTGTTGACATGCCCACGTTGTGTAGCAGCTACTTATATCCCAAAGAAGTAGACCTGAATCTTCCCTCCGCGGGCGGTAACAATACATCGCCGTTCAAGCCGCATATATGTAGCACACGAGCTAGACAACGTGTAATTGCAACGACAAACATAGCACCCACTTGGCGAGGAATGCACCCCACCGATAAATGGCGTGACCGCACACCATCGCCAGCTCATTCACACAACCCACGCGGACCCGAAGTAATATATATAATCAAAGCTGCCCAGCGCCAGCGCTCTGTCTATTATCGACGACATACAGATGCACATGTATTATGTACGAATACAAAATAACATCTTAAACTAAGGGCGCGTTAAATACAACGAGACACGGGGGGCAGGGAGAAAGCGGAGAGATGATAATAAGTGATACAAGAGTACACGGGTCGTCCGGATACGATACGGTGACAGGGAGATGGACAACGAAATGATAACAAGAATATAAGGGGTGAGGCACTTAAGACCTTTCGCCGCGGAGACGGCGAGCGAGTGCGAGGTCCTTCGGCTGGCTGTGGGAGGGAAGGGTAAGTTAATAATGCGCCGGGCCCGGGCAGAACGGAGGGGTAGGGGACAACACGTACATGGTGACACCTATGTGCGTGGAGGAGTCAGCTACGAAGAAAGGCGAGTCAGAGTGAAAGAAGGAACGTACGCTTAGCGTGGATGGCAGCCAAGTTGGTGTCCTCGAAGAGGGAGACGAGGTACGCCTCGGCGGCCTCCTGGAGTGCCATCACGGCGGAGGATTGGAAGCGCAGGTCGGTCTATGAGCAGGGGGTGTTCGATACGAGTTGAATGAGAAGGTAAGGTACAAGACGTACCTTGAAGTCCTGGGCGATTTCACGGACGAGACGCTGGAAGGGGAGCTTCCTGATGAGGAGCTCAGTGGA
>JASFDF010000042.1:45176-109667 GCA_036937115.1 Nidularia sp. FH-822889
CAAGACGTACCTTGAAGTCCTGGGCGATTTCACGGACGAGACGCTGGAAGGGGAGCTTCCTGATGAGGAGCTCAGTGGACTTCTGGTAACGCCTGATTTCACGGAGAGCGACGGTTCCGGGGCGGAAACGATGGGGCTTCTTGACACCACCGGTGGCGGTCTATTGGTAAAATAAAACAAGAAAAAATTCAGTTTCAATGTGGGCGACGTCGGTGGCGGTGCCACCGACGACGAGGGGCACGACCCACCTGGGCGGTCTTCCTAGCTGCCTTGGTAGCGAGCTGCTTACGGGGGGCCTTGCCTAAGAGAAGGGGAGAAGGAAGGTCAGATAATGAAAAGCGGAAAGTGGATGGCTCCACTACGGACCTCCGGTGGACTTGCGGGCGGTTTGCTGGTGACGACGACGACGTTGAGCACTATTTTTCTGCTATCATACCCGAGTGGGGGGTCACACACCTTGGTGCGAGCCATTACGAGTTGCTTCGAGCGAAAATATGAGTTTGCTGAGGAGGTGCAGCCGATATGCGATTCTTGAGGCTGGGAAGGTGGTGGGCGGGGAAGAGAGGAAGGATGATGGAGCGAGGTTTCGAGCCCCCGTTGGAAACCCCCAAACAACGAGGGATGTTCTCACGCCCGCAAAGACGCACGAGCCACCGGATTCTGAGCTCTTTTTGACTCGGAAGATTGCTGTCATTATTCATTTGGATTTTTTGTATCATCCGCCCGCCCGTTTGCCGTCGGGTTTGGACGGGCGCGCTGGAAATGGCGTTCTGGTGTGTTCTGGCATGGTTAGGATCCAAGAGAGGATGAGGAAGCCAGAGAGACGGTAGGGAAGTAGATGGTATGGTATGTTGTGGGATCCGCGTCCACTTCGGAACATGCCGCCCCCGCCACACAACCTCCATCAACAGACATTTCTTGTTCTTTCACTTCGATTTTCCAGGAATTCCTCCTTTGTATCCTCTATTCGAACGAATACGTCCTTTCTTTCTGCATTTCCTGGCGAATAAGCACAAAGGACTATATGGTTCGGCTGGCGACTCCTCTAATTCGGCCAAACTGTCCTCCGGTGCCGCGCCCAACCCGCCTGGATTCAGTCTGGAAACATCCGGGATGCTGTGACTTCTGCACCACTTGGGGCCGGCTTGCGGGTCTTATTTTCGCTAGCTCCATCTTGGAAGTTACCATATTCGGATAGTAGCAGAACTCTTGTCTGTCGAACTTTTCTGGTCGTATTCAAGTTCCACGTACGATAGATGGTCGAACATTGTCAAGAACGCTGTTCTCATGGTCCGGTCAATACAGTCTGGTTTCTTATTGGCTGCAAAAGTTTGAAAAATTGCCTCAGTTAGGCTTGGGCACGAATATGATTGGGAGTCGAACCCATAATATAACTTAGCTATCCCTGGTCTTCCGGCAATGCTGGGAGTGCCTCTTCTATCCGATACACCATTCTCGCTCCTCAATATAAAAAGTCAAAAGGAACCTATCGTCGTCGCATTCGAGGCTGGGGAGTCGAA
Organism: Nidularia sp. FH-822889; assembly: GCA_036937115.1. Taxonomy (NCBI): domain Eukaryota; kingdom Fungi; phylum Basidiomycota; class Agaricomycetes; order Agaricales; family Nidulariaceae; genus Nidularia; species Nidularia sp. FH-822889. The sequence continues at coordinate 46,697 of JASFDF010000042.1, forward strand.
CCCTCATAGCGCCCTTCTCAGACCAGGGACTTCATCTCAGCTTTGGTATCCAGTATACTACCCTCGTTCAGAATTCTACACAATTGCCATGCCCCAAGTACGACTTCCAACTCCTCACACATACTAATACGAGGATTCGAATCCCGAGCATCCACGCAGTATACATTCTGCCTGCTCAAATGGAGCTCAAATATGTACAATGTTACATGGGGGTGTTACTATTAAGCCACACTCGAGCATGATATATCTACGTGTACACTCCTCTTCGCTTACTGACTGCATGACAGGTGTCGCTTACAGCATGTGTCTTGACTGCACATCTATAAGGATGCCCTACATACTGTATGCGCGGGTCTCAACGCATGATTCAGAGTGTAGGTAGTATACGCGGTTTATCTTCCATCTGCCCTTATCACGAATCCGTACTCAACTTCAATGCTCATATTTGCAAGAATTCTACAAAGCAAAAATTGTTTTTTGCATCACACTGCAACTGGTACAGAGTAAGAGGATTTAAATGCTTTCCATCTATTATCCCTGATTCGACTGCAAGAACAGATCTATCAGATGGACGTGCTTTCGTTACATCATACTCGGATACAAGGAACTGTGTATTCGCTTTGATTGAGCTACTCATGGCGTTATGATAGTATTATACCCTGGGTCTTAGCCTTGCGTCTGCGAAGATGCGATGAATGAACTTACAGTGATCAACCGCTCCTTCGCATACCTAATTGAAACATTGCATTCTATATCTCTACATCAAATATATTTAATTTATGAGTTGATATTACTGTTGCGTATTGTCATAGATATGCCCATGCAAAATTTTAGCTTGTAATTCAAAAAGGAATGACTACAAAATGGTATGTCGTTTGAACTGAGCATAGTCCCTCGCACGCCCAGTGATGGCGGATGGGAAAGTTCTGATCGCTTTGTTTATACCACTTTCGTACTTCAATCTCCAATACATTCTTTGTGCAATTAGTTCTTGTCTGATCGCCACCAAAATCAGCAGAATTGTGCTTGAAGGAGTATAATATGCGTATAAAATTTACAGTGGAGTAATTATGTCCTCCTGAATGGAAAATTATCACGTAAATCACTGTCTCGATGCAAATGCCATATTCAGACGGGTAATATTGTTCTTGTACAATACCATCTCATTGCATCGGTTCACAAAAATCCATGTAGATATTCATAGCGTAATTGAATGTGAATGCAAAATTTCAAGGTATTTGAATGGAAACTGGCCGAGAAAAGGGCAAGTGTGCGAAGGAGTGATTGGTCATTGTATACTTTATTAGAAGTAAGTCTGAGGGACCATATCTATATTGTTACCAGTTCCCTGAACATACTTTTCATGAAGAAAAACTTCTCAAAGGGATGGTATAACAGCTTATAGAGTATAAATCAAGGACCGATGAGCCACTGTAGATTTTAGCTGTCCTGTTAATATACCTAGCGTGATCAAGTTTCCTCTAAGCTATTCTCACTGTTGAGCCAAAAAGCAATTTCACCTGAATCCAATCGCTCTTAATACCTTTACCGTACCAATGACTCAGATTCCTCTGGAGTTAATTTATTGGTTTTCTTGGAAAGGGCGTAAAAAAGCATCGTCCGCGTACACGAATACAGGAAGTCGAACCCGGGCGACCCGCTTCCAGGCATTACCTGACTTGCTAATATATCTACCGCGCTTCCTCTTAGTCGTTCTCGTTATTCAAACAAAAGTGCTATCTTACCTACCAGCAATCACTTTAACGAAAAATTTGGCGTGCTATCAAAGAATCCTCTGGGACAGTTCGACTTCCTTTCCTGGCGAGACAAAAGATTGACGAGCGTAACGTTGATAGAGAATTGAACTCTAACGAACCATTTCAAGGCCTCAGCTTATAGTATACCTAACGTGACCGCGTTTCCTCTAAATCATTTTCGTTTTTAGGCCAAAAGAACTATTTTACATATCAGCAATCGCCTTACCGAACGATTTGATGTATTGTCGAAGACTCCTTTGGAACAGTTATTATAGTTTTTTTTTCCTTCTTACAGAAAACAAAAGATTTATTAAGGCCACTTCCAATGCGACTACAAGGAGTCGAAACCCGATAGATCATTGCAGAATTCTACGGTGCTAATTTACGTATCTGGGCTGGTGTTTCCTTCTAAACTGTATTCGCTGCAGTAACAGACTATCGCTCATGTTTTGACGACAAAAGGTTGAACATACCATTTGGATCAAATCTGAATTTTGCAAGAATGAAAATGAGAGTACGCTACAGGGTAATATATCCGTCGTACGTATGTCAATATTTTCTCTCAACTGCATTGGTTACTCTACCAGAACTGGCATATGCAAGCATGGAGTACTGGTGTTCCGAGTTCAAGCTCGAAACCGTAGATATTTGACATAGGATCACAATCGCCTAGAATGTTAAGGAAGTTAGAATCGGAAACCATTTCTTCGTGTTAATGTGTACTTAAGTACATACCTTCAATACTCGGATTAGATTAAAGATCTGTGGCTATCACCGTCGGTAATGGACAAATACAATCCTTGCTGGACTAGTTGTCGCAAGCTCTCTGCGACATCTTTAGCGAGTTGAAATCCACCTCGCGACTTGATTGCGACGGACTTGAGGCGAGCTACGCGGGGTTTTTCCTGGTCCATTTGCATGGAATCCGTCCACCGGCGTGTCAGGACACTTACTAGGAATACATCACTGCATGCAATGTAACCGTCATATTCAAAAACCTGCAAGTTTGGTACAATTGGAGTTTCCGCATCAAACAGATGTGGATGGAGAATGCATGAAGTACCAGAGATACGGGCTGCATCCTGGTTATCGACTCTCAGCCGAAGCTCAATAAGAGAGGGAAGTGCTTCGAGACATTTACACAAGCAGTGGTCAGGAAACTGCCGAGATGAAAGAGAAAGGGTTTCCAGTTGAAACGCGGATCGAGATATCAGAGAAATAATGTGTTGGAATGGCAGCGTGTCCATAGACGTGATACCAAGATCCAGCGGGACAGAGAGGTCGAGCTTTCGCAATTTTGGGTAGGTGAAAGACAGAAGAGGCACCATTTCGTCCGCTGATGTATTTTTGATCGTCAACGACGTGGTATTCCGGCGGTTTGAATCACTAGGTGGTAGTGGAATGCCATGATCCTCCTCCTCCTCATCGTAGAAGAGTGACTCGAAAGAACAGCTTTCCAGTTCAGGACATCTCTTCAAAATCTCCGCGCACTCCTGAGAGGTTAATCGAGCTCGGACGGATCTCAGTTGAGTCCAGGGTAGAGTGATGTCATTGAGATAAAGAACGAGTAACGTGAAGTTTTGGAGCCGCGGGGCATCTTCAAACATGTCCATCGCGTGGTGAGGAACTGTGCTATTCTCGAGTGGGCGCAGGGATAATGATTTGAGTAGAGGTAAATGATTTTTGACTTGGTCGAGCGTTTCCAGAAAGGAATCGTTATCCAATATAAAGAGATCTACATAGTACCATTGGTGTGAATAAGAGGCCAGGATACTCAGCAAGGTGATTGGTGGGTGAAATTGCCACTCGTGCACTTTAGGATCTCTAGGATCCCTGTCGATTACAATTGTCAGGGGGCAGCTTGATGCTCGGAGCAGCCACTCCTGTACCAATAAGGCCTGCGTATTATATCTTTTCCTAGAAAGGAGAAGATAGATTGAACTCCATAGGCGAGGAATCGACCAAGCAATGTCTCTCCATGTCCTACATATACTCCCGAGGAGCAGAGGATTGAGGCGCTCGCTAGCGCTGATATCGACATCTCTGGGTCGGCATGCGGAGAAAAATACTTCCGAGACAATTTCTATAGGTAAATTCGAGAGTAGCGAAGGATAAAGAGGCGAATCAGCCGATTCTGCAGCTTCTGGATCCTCTTTCGACATGATAGACGGGTGGAGAGAAAGCTGACTCCTATTTCTGATCATGACGCGTCGAAGGATCAACCAAACAACTTCAAATACTCCTTATCTACTAAGTCATAGCACCATTCCGTCGAGGTTAAATTTCTGGCAAAATGGCACGAAAACGACGAACCAAAATATTTTCGAGTTATCTGAACCATTCCTCTTGAGCGAATGGGTATGAATCCACTTTACGAAGTTACGTCTAGTGGAAGGTTCCCTCTCTGGAAATGCTTCGGGCGCCGCTTTATCTTCCACATGCACATGCAATCCGTACTTACTCACATTCCATAGTCCATTCATCCACTGCGCTTGTGATGTTCCAGTGACAAGATGTGCAGCAAAAAATATGGACAGTCTATAATATTAACGAAGTTAGAATCAGATGTCTTGCACTATTTACCAAAGATGAAAATGCATCCCCTCTGCTTGAATCAGAATAAGGACCTTCCGCTGTCACCTACAGTAATAGGTAAATATGACCCATGCTTAACTAACTGTAGCAGACTCCCTGCTACTTCATCGTCTATTTGAAAATGATCGCGTGCACTGATTACAACTGTCTTGAGTCGACCCATACGTTACTTATCGTTGGCCATTTGGTCCGAGTATGACGATCAGTTTGTCAGGATATCCTCGAGGAACTCATTTTCGACCATAAATTTGCCGTCATATTCGAAAGTCTCCAACTTTGACAGCAGTTGCAACTTTGGGTTATCCGATCCGCATAGCAGGGAATGAAAATTACAGGACCGGGAAACTTGTGGGATGAAAGAGACAGACTGGATGACTTCCCGTAAGGATCTGGAGGAATTTGGAACCGCCAGATATTATAACTCCGATTCTTGTGAGAGACAGCTCCAGATTTTACCAGGCCGTAACCATTCTGGCGCTATCTGGAAGTAGTGCTAGATTACTTCAGATCATGTAAAAATTGGGATATCGCATTTTCGGAGGCTATCCGAAACAAGGTCATGGTGCGAAAAGCGGCTTAAGGCAACGGTGATGGGAGGCGGGCGCACAGAATAGGTACCATACGTCATCTCATCCAATCAAGTAGCTTATCTTAATGGGGTTGTATATGTAACACATGGAACAGCATCTGGAGACGACTTTAGGGAGCATTTAGATTCTGGCAGAGGGTTCTGAGGTCTTGTCAGAATGCGAATTCTGAAAGAATCTGGAGGAGCCTATGTATTTGAAATTCATGTCGCTTATCACCGGCATTTCGGCATCTGACTATCTAGCGGCAGTCTGGCGGTTCTAAACTCCAGATCCTTACGGGAAGTCATCCACTCTCCGAGGAGAATGAAGATCTCGAAATAAGTTATTGATGCTCTAGAATGGCAATGTTTCGAGAGAGAGGCTGGAAGCTAATGGGTCAGAATGATCGAGATTTTTCAGATTTGGGAGAATGACTGAGAGGAGAGAATCCATTTGACGAGTCATGTATGTTTGATTGTCAAAGAAATGACATTCAGGTGGGTAGATTCGGGGGAAAAGATGTGTATCATGTACTGCACCAGTGCTACGCAGCCTTCCGAATTAAGTGGCACCAGGCTACAACCAAACAAACTAAACTCCTGCCATCTTTTTTAGTACCGCAAACTCTTCCTTTCCAGCAGCTTTACACAATGCATAAAATTTAGATGACGGCTTGCTAAGCAATGTTGCAGGTCTGGAGACACGACGTCATATAAGCATTTCTTTACATACTAGGATGACGAAATGATTCTTACGTATCGAACTCAACGATCCGACCCTGATCAAGCAGCATGACCTGCAATTCACATAAGTGACTTCGTAAGAAATAAGTAATCGCGTTACGAACTCGATCATAGTCAATCACTGTACGCAAGCGATGAGCTATTGTTAAGATGGTGCTCTCTGCAAACTCCCTAGAACGGCGGATCTCATTAGTGAATGCAAACATATTAGTTGGATATTTAGAGACGTACTGTCGAATAGTTTTCCCGATTAACTCATCAGTGGCATAGTCCACACTATGCATGAAGATAGATATTAGGAAGGAATCCATTTTTGATAAAGCAATGAGATTTATACACACCTCGCGGTGGCCTGGAAAGAAAAATAAGTATTAGAATTGATATCTGATAGTACATTTGAATCGGCATACCTCGTCCATCACAAGCACCTTAGATCGCTTGAGTATTGCTCGCGCCATACACAGCAATTGCTTCTCACTGCCGTACAGAGTTTGAGTTCATCAAAATGGATTAGGCAGTGCAGAGTGCACGCTCACCCAGTGGAGAAATTTTCGCCTCCTTCAGATACGGCAGAATCAAGATTGCGGAAGACATTGACGTTTACTGTGCCTTCGGCCTCTTCTGGAGTATCCTCAGATGGGATGAGGTGCACTCGGCGAAGGGCCTCATACTGGAAAAGGAATATGAATGAGAATATGCCGATGAGCATAATATTGCTCACAATTTCTGAATCCTCGTATGCGTCAAAAACATCCAAGGTTGAGCGCAGACTTCCACTGAGGATTGTCGGGTCCTCTGTTATTTACAATTGAGAGTCAAGTTACATAATCAAGATATCTTGCAATAACCACTCACGAGGAATGATGGTCAACCGACTGCGAAGGTCGGTCAAACCAATCTTGGCAGTATCCATCCCATCCACCAGTATACGTCCTTCCGTAGGTTCGACAAATCGGAAAAATGAGAGAGCGAGAGTACTTTTTCCAGAACCTGTTCTACCTAGAATACCAACTTTCTCGCCGGGATGAATTTCAAAATTCAATTTATGAAGAACATCAGGCAATTCCGGCTGTAAAATAGTTATAACTTAGTACATGGGTGATATGACCTTTGATGGCAACTTACAGCATATCTAATGACGAGATCTTCGCACTTGATCGCTCCTTTTAATGGCCAAGAAGCTGGAGGTCTGGGTTCAATAAATTCTGGCGGTTCACGAGCAAGCTCTGAATATTCCTTCACGCGCTCCAAGGCAACCTGAAATCTGAATTCAGCAAGAGTGTGTAATAACTGTTATGTTTCTTTCACCATGGACTGTTCGAGACCAACAAATCGTCGGACCTATAATTAGTTAGCATCGCACCATGAACCATAGTTGTTTGACCTCGCTTACCATCCAGAGAAGATCGTTGGTAATCGTAGATGCAAAAGCGAGAGCAAATCCAGCCAAGGAAGCATCTATCCTGGGAGTAATTAGACAAACGAGGCCAGTGGCACCGACGACCGCGGCTGAAAGTAGATTATATCTAGCAGAAAGCCATCGATTCACTAGAAAAAATGAACAAACAGAATCACAGGATGTGACTGAATAGACCTACCTCCCCACATCCAGTAGTACGGATTAGAATTCTGACGATCATCATGCGAAACATCAGAGCCTAGTTGACCGAGTCACATGCGCCCACTTACCGTATCCACACAACGCAGCATGTCTCTTAAGAATTTGGAAGAAGCTCCAAAAGCGCGAAGTACAGTCACTCCGGAGATAGTTTCCCCGTAGATAGAATAAAGCGGAGAACGAGTAACAGAATCTACAGAAAATTTTTAGTGATGTAATCTATGAACCTAGAGATTCGATTTCGAGTGCTCACCTAGTCTCCGCATATCCCTTGAGGTTTGGCCAAAAATCTACGATAATAAGAATCGAATACATGCTACAAGAAGCCTCAGATCTTACTTTGGCAGCTGTAATTAATGTAAGGTTTCGATCTGCGATAAAATAGATTTTGGGAGGGGTGCTTACCATTATAATAAACCATACCTAGTATCACCACTGCAATAGCGACAGGTGCTCCTCCCACAACACTGACTGTGACGATAGTAGTAAGAGCGGAAAGAGCATTCATGATACAGTGCCCGAAATTGTCTGATAACCTGCTATCAATCGCTAGTAGGGAGCGTGAATTCCGCGACTCCAATAGTAGCATACAATGTAAGTACCTTCGAAATCTTTTCCGAACCGGTTTAGTAGTCGTCCTCGAGAGACAGTGTCATGGAACCGTATTTTTGCGAAAAGAATAGACTCCAGCAGCTTCTTATAGAGAACAGTCGATGCATGGATGGACCCTGTGTATAGGTAGAAAAACCTAATAGTCGCCATCACCAGACCAGCGAGTGTGATTCCGGCATAGACAGATATATAGAACACAGTGCTGTTGGTTTCTCCTTCTAAAGCAGAATTAGACCAGTACCTAAATATTATCCATTAGTCTCGCATAAGTAGAATCAAATCAGGCAAGAGATGAAGCACACCTCAACCATCCATTCTCCAGCACAGGGCTGACGGATGCAACAACCCAGACGACTAAAAATATTGTCCAGTACCAACCATTGCCACAAGCCAAGATGTAGGTCTCCCAGATATCCCGACTGATACGTCCGACTGCACGCTTCTCCTCTTCTACCAGTTGCCTCGGGGTTTTTTTCTCCGCTTTCACGTCAGTCAAAGCTGGGGTAATAATTGTCTCGGACTGAGGTTCGACGTCGCCAAGTAAAACAACCTCCTCTATGGTATCCGAAGATAATTTGTCTGCATTGTCCCCAGTTTTCTCTCTAGCATCTGTGGATTGCACAAGGCTTTGAATAACTCCAGAGCTGTAGAACATTTCTTGAGAGCCCTCAAACTGGACACGGCCGTTATCGAATGCCACGATATAACTAGCTCCGGGAGTACAGAGTTGAACGTGATGAGATACGAGTATCACCGTCCTGCCACGCATTAGATCACCCTTCAAGCACTCGTGGTAGAGGTGATGGGCAGTATGGGCGTCAACTGTATTACCGTTAGTTGCCATCAATTTGCACAGAAGTAGATAGAGGAGTTTACCGGCAGACAACACGTCATCTAGAAGAAGGATCGATGCTCGGGAATAGACAGCACGAGCGAGGGAAACTTAATTAGGCTATGAGAAGATGTACATGTGTGTAAAGCAGGTAAGGTGTTACGTACCCCTGGACTTTTGGCCTCCAGAAAGATTTATCTATAATAACAGCAAGGTGAGGCATTTAACAGTCAAAGTGAAAATAAACGTACGCCGCGTTCCCCGATCTCGGAATCATCTCCATCTTCCATGATATCCAGATCACTAACCAGTGCGCAAACCTGAAGTCATATTAATCAGAGTTTTGTCGAGAGAATAAGACTAAAATATACCTCAAGCGTTTTTTTGTAACGTTCTTCGTCGTATGGGAGATGGAAGAGGATATTGTCTGCGAAGTAATAAGCGAAACAAATCTGATAATAGCTGTTTCTTGTTCACCCTTGATTGATGCATTGCGCAACCATGCAACCTAAAATGCATAACGAACTTGTGAGCAACTCACAACAATTATAATACTAATTAATTTTACCTGAGGAACATAAGCACATATTCCTTCAACAATCCATTCTTCGTTAGGCACAGCGTGTGCAAACGAGGCAAGTGCATCAGACGGTGATCTAGGGCATAATATTTGCCCAGTCAGAAGATCTGCTTCGCCCAGAAGTGCTGAACATATCGTTTCGTAGTTAGCGCATCCTCATGAATATGAAGAAAAGAGGGTCAACCTAGGAGTAGCAGCGTCTTTCCGGAGCCTAGTTTACCGCATATAAGGGACAGCTCACCGGGAGGGAACTTAAGCGCCAGGTCGACGAGCAAGAACTTGTGCCTAGGAGTCGAAGCTACTGAAGAAGGAGTAGAAGAACTGGTGCGGTCCTGAGGCCAAGTTACAGTCGCAGATTGGAATGATATATTCATGGATTGTTGTTCTAAGGGCGGAACAGCAGATATTTCAGCTCCGTTCAAGTATTTTTCTATGCGACGGATTGAGACCAAACTCTGTACACATTTGCACGATGTCACTAAGAGAGAATCGCTATAAATAAATAAATAAATTGACCTGAAGCATGTTGATGAATGTCTCTGGTAGAGCACTGAGGGCGTACTTCATCTCGGCAAACACTAGATAGTCAAATAAGTCAATTTCCACTGGTTAGATGGGAGAGATGTTACCAAGAATCTAATGTGGGAAATATACTCAGACACTTTCGTTCAGTTGAGGATACCAGACTTACAGAGGTGAACGCAATGGAGGGTGTCAGTACTTGTTGACGCACAACAGCGAAATGCCAAAAAGAAACGAGCGTGACAGCGATGGGCGAGCCCTGCCTAAATAAAAGTTTAGTACATTGAAAGACATTTCAGCTACTGAATATTACCAGAGAGCGTTCCAAAGAACCTAAATATGTTCGTATGAGTATGTGCTTGCCAAGTTAGTGAAAGAAAGTAGTACTTCTGTAGTGTAGTTGAGTTTCTGATATTTCAATTCTTTCTCCCGAATCTTCATGACTTTAGACTCGAAACTCCGTTCCCAAGCCATGAACTACTTCAACTGTTATTCTCCGGCTTAGATATGGCTATGGAAGCAGCTAACCTTGAGCATCCTAATTCCACCAAGGATCTGGGATAGAAAGTCGATTTACTTGTGTATCTCTTATCTTCCCAGAAGTAAAGCGTACCTCGTTCATCAGAGCTATACGCTCATCGCGAGCTTTCATGAGGTTTTTCTGTGCTCCTGAAAAAATGGAACAATTAAGTAAATGATAAGGCTATAGCCACCTCACAGAATCAACGAACCGAAGACAACTTTTCCGGAATAGTGGTTCACGGGAAGGAACAGACAGGTGACAGCGAGACCAAAGAAACACGACACGCCTGAAAGCTCACGTTAGAGAACATAGTTTTCAGCAATAGAAACACGGAAAGTTCACCAAGTAATTTATATAAAAATATAGTACCGACAGCAATTTCGATAGGAGAATCTGAAAGGGAAATTAACATACCTGAGACTCATAGACTTTACAAGCACTCACCAACGAGGGAGAACAAATGAAATGCAAACTCGCTCACTCTATCAACGTCAGTAGTCATCAAATTCATAATCTCTGCCTTGCTAGAGAAGCTGTCGTCGTCCTTCTTTTCGTCAGCCGTATCCGTGGAAGGCTTTCCATTTTCCGATGCTGGTCCACCTTCAGGGACAATAGATGGAGGAGGTGGGGCAGAGGAGGCCACGTCTTTTCGAATGAGAGTCTTCGCGAATAAAATGGAGTTCAATTGAATGCGCAGACGAACTTGAAGGACGGCAGCGGCCAAGGAAAATAGTTGACCAGTGGCTAGTAGTATAAACGTAAGTGAGCTTTAGCTGGAGGGAGTGGACTCAGAAGCACAAACCAAGGAAAACGACGACATTCGACACGAACAACCCGATAACATATACCCATCCCCAACTTTTGTCCGACCGATCATTGTCGGCCTCAAGATAAGCAACGAGCTTTTGCAGGAAGATGGCAGGAGTGTAGAAAAGCGCCGCAGTAACTGAAGCAAGCGATACCTCTGTTATAAATGCCACTGCATTCAAGCGCACAATACGATAAGCCAAATTCCAGCCTGAGCCGGGTGGAGGGCTCCAGTTCCAGATGCGAAACTTGATCTGGCGCATGGCTAGCTTCATGTTAGCATAGTTATATGTAGCGCGCATATTTCCGGGAACTATCGGTAAGTCACCGATCTCGAAGCTAGTGGCAGTACTTCCGAACCGCACTACCTTCGTTGTGTATGAGAAGAGAAGAGAGTCCCAAGGAGATGCCCCTATCATATATAATAAGTCAGGAAGGAGTTGTCGCGAAATTTGCCGACACGTACCAGTGATACCACAGACATTCGCCTCATCAGCATTCGTAATTGCCTGCGTAGTTTTCTCTGAGTAAATCTGTGTGGGAGGGTAGTGAAGTGGTGGGCCTTGAGGTGTCGTGAAGGCCACCACAGAGACAACCGTATATAGCCCCATGATGGCGTACCAAAGCCCTTCGACGACGGGATCGTCCTCAAGAGACTGGCCCGTCACTACAGGTGGCGTATCCGGAAGAATGGCAGCTGTGTCCAACAGACCAGCGGCGATCGTGGACAGTGTGGTTAAATAGATGATGGACTCGGAGTGCGCTTCAGTGGTGTCTTGAAGTACTGAACGAGTAGCAATAGCCGCTACATAGAGGGAAAAGACTATATGGAGGGCAAATACAGCTGTATCGGCGCGCTCGTTGTGCGCGATTGACCAACCAAGAGCCACTGTGCTGATAATACCAATTGCTAGCAACAGCACAGACATGAACACCTTCCTGCGTCGCATCTAAGTGGGTAAATTAATCATTCAACCGAGCCATTCTATCCACTGTACAGTTCAACGCACCTGTTTCCAAAACGCATCTGCATCTATAGGATATCCGTCCACTACATCCTCCGGAGTCGTCACATCGAACGGATCCGGTGCATGAAACGAGTATTCTTGCTCTTCAGTATGAGTAGGTAGTTGGATTTTCCCTTCCCTAGTCCGAGTAAGGAAGAACGTGAGCAAGCTTCCCAGAACAGTGATTAGGAGTACAATCGCGGTTTGAAGTTGAAAGCGAGGCATTTCTTGCCAAAACCATCCGCTATTGCATCTACGGCGTACTTCTGTAACTTTATAGAGCGCTTGAACACATAAGCGAGAACCGTAACCGTGAACTTGGGAGTCAAGGGACCGAACTTTGATCAACGAGTCAGAACGATAGCTATCTGGACAGTCGTCCACATGGATTGCAGCCTATCGCGGCGCGGTAATGGCTAAGCTTGGCTTACAAATACTGTACAATTAATAGAGTTCTATTTCCATCACAGCGATTGCTGAATTGACCCACTCAGTAGGGACTTGCTGCTAGAAAACTTTTCTAGCTTCACCTTTCAAAGCTTACATTTTAATTATTCTTCAATGAAAGTGGTGAGTGCTTCATCAAAAATAAGCATGTAAAAGAATTCATATTTCTAAGCCGCTGAAAAATTCCCTATATCCTGCAAGTCGATCTTTGTAAAATTCTGAATGATCACTGTAATGGTGCGTCGCAAATTTAGGACTAATAGAAGCTCCATAAAGGGATTCGAGGCATTGCTTTTATTTGAAGGGTCTTCGTAGAACCTCCTTATGGCCATGACCACGGTATTAATTAGCCAACCTGAGACTTTAACACATGGTTGTTAATTGGTCATTTCCCGTATCATTCGCATTGTTAATCCCCCCTTACAAGTCGATCGCAGTTTGGAATTTGTGAGTCTCATTCCATCCTCTCCCATACATTGAGAAACTCTAGCAGCACAATGACTCACGTCGTATTTTCATACGAACCATTTTGTTGCTCCCGGCGAACGTCCGACAGATACGGGCCCCGTGCACATGGGTTATGGAGCCATTCTCGCGTCAAAAAGTAAATTCGGTTTGTGATGTCTTCATGGTTATCACAGGACATTGCATAAAGTTCGGCTCTAGTAAGGTGACTGGAACAGATTAATACCAAATCGGGCATTAGCCAACGCCCGATTAGGTCCTAAACATGAAAAGAGATATTAGCTAAAGATAAATGAGGAGTGCGCTAAAGACAAATGGGCAACTGCAACACTTGTGCTGATAGGCCACCGGGACGAGTGAGTAACATAGAGTTGCTGTAATTTCTCCATGGCTTCGCATATTATCATATATATTTATAAATAAGAATCTCAACATCTCTGGCTAGAGTATGATAACACCTTCGGGATGCAATTCAAGGGTCTCAGATGGTTAACAGTAAGAACGCTATTTCCTAATCTGTCTATTTCTGGTGCAGACATGAAAAAAATTCCGGTTGTTCATGTTTCAGACAGATTAATAGTATTTCAATTCTCTGTTCTTCTACAGAATATTTTTGCTCTTTTTGTTGGCAGATTTCGGCACCGCAGGCTCAAAATTATCGTCTTTTATATGTTACTGTACTTTTACAACCACTAGTTCACAGATTTTGGATTTTTGACTCGTTGAGGAAGCCGATAATTTTTCCTTTGATTTAACTTTAAGGTGAATTTTGAAAACCTCTGTTTTTTTTTGGTTGTTATGCGTTATGTGAACTAGTGGTTGTAATAGTGCAGTAATTCAACGAATTTAAGACATGATGGCGAGCATAATGATAAACCTCAGTGCTGTATGCAAGAGAAAATGATATGCACATGTCATTTCTCTCGTTTTCATATAGCAAGGAGTAACAATTAAAAAAATAGCGCACATACTAGTTTTATGACGGCTTTTATTACTGTGAGGCGCCGCAGGCAGAAAATTTGTGCTCATTTACATTAATCCAGTTATTCACTTCGTTTTAAGTACAAATGCTATAATTGTACTCGGTTTACATGTTAGATAAAGAGACAAAATTTTAAGAGCTAGATTTTTACACAAGAAGGGTAATGAAATCTGAGATGTATGAAGAGAAAAAAAGTGCAACAGGCAAGACTTGAACTCGCGGCATCTGCGATGAAGGCAAAATAACCCATATGCTATACAGTATTTGACCGGTCAGTTGTACACTAAAAAATTGTTTGCTTCACTACATAACCAAAAACAAAGATTCTGCTATTTTTTGGCACTTATCCGTAGCAGTGCATCTCAAATATTAATGTACAAAGCTTGAAAGAGATTGAAGCGGGTTTTCTGGAATTATGCGCTTCTGAAGTCGAAAAGTTGAAATCCAGTCAAATCGACTCATTTGTACACCAGACTTTGGTTACAAATTTCTTATCAGTTCACTCGATTAGGTCAATATGGTTTTGCAATCATGTAATAAGCTAGAATCCCCTTTTCCTCCTCTCAAACCGTAATCCATCGGTTTCTCAACAAACTCCCAATAGATCCATTTAATCTTTGCTGTATGCTTGATACAAAGAAGGGTGCTATATTATTATTATAAAATTTCGTATGTACAAGTGCAGTTCTAGTATGCTCACGTCGAAATACACTTTAGATGAAAATGACCAAGTTAGGAATTCCTGAGCTCAAACTCTCCAGACATGCTGTTGCAACTTTTCCGCAAGTTTCTACAATGTCTGAAGGATATTTCTATAGAATAGTCAGGATAATGACATTAATCAATTTCATTGAGAAAAACCCTGCTGTACAAATAACCCATGCTGTATAACTGACCGATCAAATACTGTACCACTTAACCATTTAGCCATTTTTAAATTTCCCCATCCTTTCCTTCTACATGAGTTTTTGATTAAATTTAATCAGAAACTCCGTGTTCCAGGCATGACACTAGAGCCTAAAGTTTCGCACAATTTTACGTTCGAATTTTAGCCACAATATTTCCTTAAGGTCAGCATTCCACGATATGTTCCATTACTAAAGCGGCTTATCAACAACACACATATAAAGAACAGGTTTCAGCCACGGACCTGGTTTGAAAGTAAATTACCTCTGTAATCTGGAACTTGCAGCGATGTGCGATAAATGTGCAGTCCTGTTGCTTCACGCTAGCCGTCGTTTAAGTAGCCGCTGCATGAAGAGCAGCGCTGCTGGAAGCCTCTATCCACACATCTCCTCAGACGACCCACAGATCTGCTAAAGATTCATCATGAACCGACACACAAGCAGCCAGCGCTGTAATATCTACGAGCTCGAAAATAGAGTCACGTCAACATGTACCATGCGTCTGTCTTTATCATGTAAATAGCCGACGATAAGCAAGAGAACAGAGCGATCAAAGATCGCAAGCTTGTGAGTGCCGTCGTTAGACTCTTTGCCGTTAAAATTGGGTTCGCACAATTTATTTCGGCATTGTGCATGATGAAAATTAACATTTTCCTCTGTAGGCTAAGTACTGTCCGGTACATCATGAGGAATAAAAACATACAGACTATGCGCCGGTCCGACTTCAGTGACATTGACAGAGATGCCGATATTCCAGCAATTATGGAGGGGGGCCCATTCGGAAATTGGGCTAACGAAAAATAAGGAGAGGTTGCGGCTTAAAGAAGCACATATATCTTGGTGAGCGAATATCAGTTTATGATATCTCCTGTATGTATTGCTGATCGTGTTCGAGTTGCTTTATCCAAGAATGTTTACAATCCATGAAGCCTAAGACTGTTGCTGCCCGTCAGCTAACTATACGAAAGCAGGAAAGCTCTGCACATGCTAAGACTTGATAGCAGAGTAATTGTCCTAAGACTCCCCACTGAGCCTTGTCACACTTCGTGCATGCACTTCTTGGATCAAGTTTATCACCTTACTGCTGTCAATTATCTCTACAGCCCTCGGCGTCTGAGGAACTACAGATAAAAGGTGCGTACTGACATAGAAGTTTGCACTGCTTTCTAGACTGCATTGAATCTATATCCAACTCAATCGCTCGTTGTCCTGGGAAGATAAATACATTGCCACTACCGAACCTAAGGAAATGGAGATTGAGCGGAGGAAGTCATAACAGTTTTTGATGAAAGCAACAACAGTCATCACATCGATCCGAACTCAATGCAAGTCTCACGACACTCTGCTGTGAAAGTGGGGACTGAGTCACTGCTTTCATCTTCTTTCTCATATGCACCCGAAGACTCCGGGCCCGACAGACACTGAAGAATCGCGGTATGTGTCATTTGTCTACCGAGCAAGGCGGGATATGGCTCGAGAGCGCATGGAATTTGTGACTCGAATCAATGCGCCGCAGGTGTGGCAGTGCTACCGCAGCCGCTCGCAGTGGAATACAAGTACCTGCAGGCGTATAAGAAGGTAAGTAATCAGCTTCATCCAGTCCAACAATAATTTGAAGTACTCTCAAACAATCATCTCCGCTACCACCAACAATATCTCCACCGAGACATTAACTTCCTCGAATTCCAATATGAACTCTTACTCTGCATCCTCATCCTCCGCCTCCCTCCTCTCTAACAAGGCACACTCGCAATCATCTTCTGGTTATTCTGCACCTGTGTCGCCTAAAAATTACGAATCTGCTTTTGGGGCTCTCGCATCTAATTACGGATTTGCTGGAGGCGTCCCGATAGTCCCTCAGCAGTCAAAGAAGGCGTCGAAGAAGGCTCCTGTGGCGCCATCAGCGCCTCATCTAATGGTTGCATCCCAGCCCAAAAATTATGAAGCCGCCTTTGGTGCGCTCTCTAGCTCGTATGGTTTTGGTGGATTTGTTTCTTCCGTGCCTTCTAAATCATAAATATATTCGCAACACATTGTGAGTACCATCTTTTTTATTGAAAGGTTTTGGAGACCCCGAGCTAATTCTAGGCTCCTTTTTAGTTCCTGGCATTTCATTTCAAAACTCGGAGATAAAATCTATACCCTCTATATTTGCCTTATAATTTGGATGGAGGGAGAGATAGAGAGCGTCCTTGAATGGACTTGAGATAGTTGTATTAAAGTTGTAACGATAACTATTCCGGGTTCACATGAAATTGGATTGGACGGACTTGCACTTGACTTGCACGATGTTATATATTAGCAAATATCAGTGTAGCTTAATAGCGCAAGCGCATACCCACAGTATTATTTTCCACGATCTATTCATTGCCCAAAGAGCGGGAAGCGGGAATTTAAAAAATCATGTTTGAGTTGTGTTTTAGAACTACGTATAAGCATCGAAATTTAAAATTACCGCATAAAGTTTAAACAAGTAAAATTCAAGTCGTCGCTGAAGTACGTGGACGCAAAGGCGAGAGCGATGCTTGCTGGGATGAAATTGGAACCATGCCTGACGTCGCGCACGTTCGTCATCCTATTTACCGCAACCTCCGAAAACCAAACATCTGACGCTCAGCCAAGCCCTTCAACTGACATCATGATTGGTTCCTCCAGTCACATGTGTCAATTTTACCTCTGCTGTCCGGTGGCATCGATTTTCGTGCTCTTCCTTGTCACGTCTTCCTCTTCTCCCCCTTCCTCAGGCTCTGCGGTATATCGATATATACTTTATAATCGACACCCTACCCTCTGGACCTTTTGCCACGACCTCGACACGCATCTGATTCCATTTTAATACGACCCCTCAAGCCCCCTAAAAAAAGTTTTCAATAACAGTTGTCTATAGAGACAGCAAGGATGGGATATATTCCACAGCACTCCCTCGAAAACCTCAAAAAGTACTCGTATAAAGGTGTAGACAAGTACGTACACTTCGGTTTTACTTTTTAGGCTGATCATGTTTCGCGGTCGTGATGCCCGCTTTCGATCAAGGCTGGTTTGACTGACGCGAAAACTCTCCACTATACAGGTCCCTCTTATCACAGCACGTCCTCAATCCATTCTGGAACTGGTTCGTCAAGCTCTGGCCTTTGAATGTCGCTCCTAACACCGTATGTCCTCCTCCTTCCTCTTCCCCTTACCCAGATACGTAACTCACTCCACCCTGACGTATAGATAACACTCACCGGTCTCCTAATCGTCTTCCTCAACTTCTTCACACTCCTCTACTATGACCCCCTCTATCTGACAGAGAAAGGCGGCGCAACAGGCCCACCGAATTGGGTGTATTTCACGTATATCCTTTACTTATCGTGCGTGATAAGGAATACGGAAAACTGACAAGATATTTAGGTGGGGCGCGGGGCTGTTCTTGTACCAGAGCCTCGATGCTATTGACGGGTGAGTGCATATGATAGACGAAGGTCACACAGAGGGCTGATGCACTACATTATCGTAGGAAACAGGCGCGCCGCACGGGGATGGCTGGGCCCCTTGGGGAAATGTTTGATCATGGTTCGTGTTCTATCCCGTGTAATGGCATGGAAAGTTAATAGAAGGTATTACATGTAGGGTGTGACGCGATGAACACCACAGTGAGCATTTCCCTACCCCCAACTCCTACACGATCAACTGACAACTTGTGCCCCACCAGCTCGAAGCAGTCCTCGCCTGTCGCGCTCTGGGCCTTGGCCGTTCCTGGTGGACCGTGGCATCGCAGATCGCCACGCTCGCAAACTTCTACCTCACGACATGGGAGGAATACCACACCGGTTCGTTTTCTCTTCCTCACGGCTACGACTGGCGTGATATTGATGAAGAAATGGAATAGGCCAGCTGTTCTTGGGGTATTTCTCTGGCCCCGTCGAGGGCATCATCATGATCGTCGTTATATACGTTATTACTGGGTTCTACGGTGTGTCCCTATTCCTTCCTCCCCCCTCCCTCCCTTCTTTGAATCGTCCTGTCACTAATCCAGGCGCGAACCTCCAGGCCCAGCATTCTGGGATCAGCGCATCTTCACCCTCATGCACATCGACCACCTCCCGCTCCTAAGCAAGATGCCCAACCTAGCCTTAAACGAGTCGTTCATGGTATTTGGCGCAGTGGGGCTGGCGTTCAATATTCTGCATAGGTGCGTTCGTCCTTTCCCCTTCCTTCCCCTCTTTCAATAAAAAATACTCACTTTTCGCCATTAAACAGCTACGCGAACGTGCGCACTGCCCTCCGTTCGCAAAACAAGCCCACCGTACGCCCGCTCCTGCTACTTCTCCCCTTCGTCCTCTCTGCCGCGCTGCAGATTGCATGGCTCTCCCACCCTGCGTGGAGCGGGAGTAGGATCATCAACTCCGCTGCGTTCGTACCATTCCTGTGTGCATGGGGGCTGCAGTGAGTGCTTCTTCCCATTCATGTTCCTATCCTGGAAGAGGGTTGAGGCTGATGTATTGGAACGTAGGTTCGCGCATCAGGTGGGCCGCATGATACTCGCGCACGTCACGTCGACGCCGTTCCCCATGTGGGACTGGATATGGATCTGGAGTGTCATCGGCGCGGTGGACGCGAACTTGCCTAGGCTTTTCGGGATGTACGTCCCCCTTCCCCCCTCCTTCCTTCCTTTTCACTCACTAACCACCTTTCTCTTCCCCTTCCCCCGTATCCCCCTGCCCCCACAGTCCCCCTATAATCCAAAGCACCCCACACAACACGACCCTTCTCGTCTTCCTCACCCTCGTCGTCTCCTTCATCGCCTATGCGCGCTTCTGCACGCTCGTGATTAGGGACATCACGGAGTACCTCGGCATTGCGTGCTTTACGGTGCGGAAGAAGGACGAGAGAGGGGTGTGGCGGAAGGGGGGGAAGGGAATGTAGAGGAGGAAAGGGAGGGCTTTGTGGAGCGATGAGACGAGACGAGGAGAGAAACAGGAGAGGAGGAGAGGAGAGGAGAAGAGGAGAACGCGGGCTGGTAGGCAGATGATGGGCGTGAGATAGGTGATGATGAGGGAAGGACGCGAGGGAACAAGTGGGGGCTTGAAGGGCTAATGGAGGATCGGCGCTCAGAAGAAAGGAAAGGAAGCAGCTATAGTGTGACGTCCCGGTCTCAGATCCGGGGCTGAGGCATATCTGCCAGAAGCCTTCACCCCGGATCCCTGCCAGGGGCTGGCATGGAGCAAACCTAATCATTCCCGTGAGGGAATTGGCGTGCGGCATTACAGTATGGCATGCTCTAATCTGCTCGTTGATCAGTTAGTGACGAGGAAGGGAGGTTGTGAGCAGCGAAGCGAAAGGAGGTGTGAGGGCGGTTATTGCACGCTCGTCGTACGCCGACTGCGGATGTGCCTATGTTGGACGACAACGCGAAGTAGGAATTTATCCCGACTCCCGAGGGAATAATGATGTGATAGGAATCACGATAGCACGAACGTTCACCTTTTATCTCGTCATCGGACGTCGGACTCATGGGCTATAGACTAGGATATCCATCTCAGAGATCTGTATACGAACTTTCTCATTTCACGGCGTACATTCACCTATACTTTTTTTATGAATTGGCCCGGGGTAGATAAAGTAGAGCTGTACATAATTCTTCCTCCATGTTCTTTGCCCGTAGACGACATACTTATTCTCTTTCCCCTCAATAAACGCCCAGTCCGGAGAACAGTTCTCCCGATCTATTGTTACTGCACCTAGCGCGCGCACATATACGGCAGCCCCACGGCCACGATGGGTTCTTGCCAAGAGCCAAGGCAAGGAGATAAGTTCCGCGCAGGTTTTCGGACGCGCCTTGAAGAATGGAGCTGGCAGGGGGTGGGGCCCGGAGGGCAGCATCCTAGTTACATACGAGTTCCCTGCCAAGCTGATTGCTCAATTCGCTTTTAACCTTCCCGCTCTGCATGTTGCCCTGCCCTGCCCTCACTCCCCTTCCTTTCGTTCGTTCGTTCCTCTGTTCTTCCCTTGTTCCCTCCCCCGGCCCCATGTGCGATTACGACCCCTTTGTCAGCGGTTCCCTCCCCCACGCCCGCCTCGGCTCGAATATGTGCCGGTCTCCGAGCTTATGTCATGAGAGGGCCTCCATCGACCAATGAGGGGGCAGAGGGGAGATGGGGAGGAGGACATTGGTCACTGGTGGATGCGACGAGGGACATCAGCCAGAGGTGCGTGCAGCAGATAGACTCTGATAAGCTTTCACCGTCGCTGAGCCTGCCTCCTCAGCGCAGAACCGAGCCGCCGCTGCGAGTCGCGTCAGCTGGCCAGCAGTCAACCGTTCACGCCAGATTGGAACAAGGTCCGTTCAGGCTCCGAGCTATCTTTATCCCTTCGTGTGATGGGACTTGCTTTCACTCCCCACCCCACCGGGCCTATTCGTGATTCCCTGGTTTTCTCCGTCGGAAAACTTGGAACGCTCCCTCCTGCGCTGTGCGGGGATTACAGCAGTCGCTTTTATTTATAGGAGAGGGGAAAGCGTTCTAAAAAAGAACGGCTCTATTTCGAGTGCAAGCGAGCGGACTGGCTGGTTGGCTGGCTGGGTGGACTCTGCTCCTGTGGCCCGTCGGTAAACTTAGGGTAGCTGTCGCAGGCGTCCCTCCCAGGAATGCCTGCCGTGCCTGTGCCCCATACCCCACGCTCATACACTGCCTTCACCTTCTCCTCCCCCCCTTCCCCTCGTCCCTCCCTGCCCTCCCTCCTCCCGCATCCCCTCGCTGCCTACCATAAGGGATCATGCGGCGGCCGGACCTTGTGCGGGCCCCACTTATCACAAGCGCCGTCATCCAAGGAACCCCCGAAGGCGTCCCACCTCGTCGCTCTGCTCCGTCTCGGGGAGGCATTGCCGCATCTCTGGTACCCCCCAATCTCCCCCCTGAGTAAGTCCCCGAATATTCCGGATACGACTTCCCCGCATCCCTTTCCCAGTACATCCCTTCCAAGACATATACACATACATCATCGATCGATTGACGCTCTTAGCTTTTCCTCTTAGCACAACTGTTTTGTCCGAGGCTCAAGTTCTGCAGCGGATGGACTATGATCGCCTGGAAGGGCGTACTGTGCGGTCGACCCCGTCTTCATCATCAACCTCCAGGACGTATGTTGCTCCATTCTTTTCCATATTTTACTTCCTCACAACATCCCTAGAGCAACGCACGGCTCCTCCTCGCGCACTACTTCCTCTGGCGTATCCACCACCTCCGACCCCACCGCCCCGACCCCCACCAAAACGCCCGTCGCCGTCATCGCAGGCGTGCTCGCCGGGGTCATCGTGCTCGTCACCCTCGCACTCACCATCGCGATCTTGAAGAATAAGCAGAAGAAGAGCAGAAGGATGATCCGGATGCTCCGTGAGCGCGGGGCCGTGGTGGGATCGGAGGAGGAGGAGGTTGATGAGGGAGAGGGAGAGGTGGAGGAGGTGGATGGGGATGAGGGGGAGGAAGTGGAGGGTCACGACAATGGTAAGTTTTTCTTGGTCTCATTTTTCGGTTGTTCGTGTGGGACATGCCGCTCCGTTATCGAGCGTATGATCTGGTACTCTCCTCTCTCGGATAGCAACCGCCTCGTCTCATTGACACCTTCTACCATCTTACTTTTCGCAAAAAAATCTTACAAATCCTCTATTAGGCGGCAAATCCTTCCATACCGACAAACCCCTACCCTCCATCTCCGTCTTGCCCACCCACACGCGCCCTTCCTCCCGTAAAAGCACCAGCAGCCGCAGCACCGCCCGGCGCGCCCTATTAGATCGCGCAAACGCCCACTCACCCCAAATACCCCTCCCCACCATCGTGGTCACTGAAGACGGAAACACGTCCGTGAATACACAACGCAGCGCGCAACGGGGGAGCCAAGACAACCGCAGTATGGTAAGTAGCAGCGGGATAACGGCGAGCACAGGGACGCCCTCTCCTAGACCATCTACCTCCTCCACGCGGCACTCTGCCACTAAACACCCAACTCACCCCACATACCGCCCGTCTTCGTCTTCGTCCTCGCGCCCCTCCACATCCACCTACTCCCCCCCAACAACCTCCTCCTCGTCCGCGACAAAACATGTACCCTCGCCCATCGCCATACCCCTCACCAGCGCACATGCCCACGAATCACACCCGCCCCCGCAGGTGCGTGACCCCCCGTCCTCCGCGGCCTCATTCCCTGTATCCCCGTCATCGCACGCATACGCGCACCCACAAACGCCGAACGGCAAGCATCTAGAGTTCCACCCCCCGCAGCAGCAGGAGCACAACTACCCGCCCTCGCCGCGCTCATCCCCGTCCTCGCCTTCCCTGTCGCCCCACCCATATTCATCGTCTACACCACCCAGCGCGTACCCCACAACCCCAGCACACACATATCCCACACCACAATCTCTCACACACACCGGTCCTTCATCTCTCATGTTGCACGCTCCCACCCCTCCCACATTACATGCCCCCTCTCCGTCGTCCCCGCGTGCCTCTCCTTCCTTCCCGCCCCCACCTACAGGGGGAGTGGTGGACGAACAGGCCCTCGCGCAGCTACAGGCGCAGATCGAGGCTCTGCGGCGGGAGAACGAGGCGCTCCGCCTCACTGGGGCCGGAGCCGGGGCCGGCAGCGCGCCAGGGATCCCGGCAGGGGAGCTGCCTCCCGCGTACGACGCCTAGGGCACTCGACGGCACGGTGATGTTGCCTTCCGTTCCCATACTCCCTGTCTATTTTTTTTCGCTCTTCTGTTCTATTCTTACTACCACATACACAAGGGTCAGTTTATCGGGGATTCTGTTTTCGGACCTGCAGGTTTCTTGCCTTCATTCTACTTACTGGAAGCTCGTGGATTTCGGGCTGCATATGGATTGAACAGCTGTTTTCTCCTCCTTCTGCTTTTGCCTTTCCCTTTGCTATTTCATTCCTTCGTTCCCTCTTCCATTCCATTTGCAAATTTGCCCTTCTATTTTGCTCCGAGTTGCTACCCTCGGGTTTCACGTGTTTGTAGCTTTATGTCATTGTGTGTATTATTGATTTCGCGGCACTACATGTATACAGCAGGGGTGTAGGTAGATAGGACTTACGCATCGGACGGAAGCCGTCTGTCGGAGAGGCCGAGGAAGATATGCTCCAGTACTATAATTATCATTAATTCGATTGTTATCGATATGTATTATTGTACCGCAGCTACGTATTGTATAAACCGGTTTACAGCTCGCTGGATCGTCGCGTAAGTGGGGTATTAATATCATCATGCACGTATGTATAATGGTCGGTCGGATGAAGTGAGGCGCAGGTGTTAGGCTGTCTAAAAAAAAGATTAGGAATCAGGATCATGTTTTTTCCTTCCCCTCTCGACGGCTGCCAGGCACCGACGGAGCTGCTTTTGTATATTGCCTAGTCAAATAACGGCATCGGGGCTGGTGATGTCGCCATCATGTGAAGTATTTATAGTTCAACATACTTAGGGCCGCAGGGCTATCAATAGGCTGAACGACTCGCCAATAAATCATCTGTACTGACACGCCATACATCTTCTCAGGCTTTCCGCAGATTGGGGTTACAGCTTTAAATAAAGAAGTGAAAGGATAATTTTGAACGGTTCTCCCGCCAATGGATCGCCTCATATACTTAGCTGCGATGTAAATTAGCTCTTTACTAAGTTTAGAGATGCGACTAAATATAAGTGTGGCCAATTACGACGCACCTAGCCAACACGCTGCCTGCTTGCATGATCAGCTGCTGCTGCGATCTTGAGAAGCTGAGCTGGCTTTGAGACGTTTTTCCCTCAAAAGAGCTGGTTCGTAGCTAGGGGTATTATTAACCCTCAATGATTGACCCTATGTGTGTAGGTTATAGTTAGCGGAGATCTATAAACGAAGTACCTGTACGGACTATATTTAGAATGAAAGGGCGTTTCTTTATATAATGAACTTCCCGTGCTGCGGTAGGATCTGATAACGGAATTACCCCCAGAGCCGTCATGTTTCGGCATGAGAGATGAAGAATCGGCATCTTCAAAGAGCTGGAAACGGTCTTTCAAAGTATTCGTTCGGTGGTATCTTGTAGTTTAAACGGCGCTGCGACTACGATTGGGGCCATATATCGAATAAACACGACGTCAAGAAGAGCATCAAGGAGAATTAGGAAGAGGGCGAGCTTGTTTGGCCAAGGGGACCTAGTGACGGTGACCAGCCTCCATGGCCGACGTCATCGCGTGACTCAGTGACTAAACCCTGGAGGCTCTGATACAGTGACGCCCACGCTCCTCTTTCATACTATCGAGTCTCGACGTTCAGCTACAATCCAGCTGACAAGTATTCCATGACGATTACTATATACAAGATAGGTATTATATGATTAGTGCGTACTAGTACTAAGCACGATTAGGTAGTCCCATTGAGACGCTTTTCGTTGGCACTAATCCACTTTCTTGGGCACCTGCTTTACCGGCAACGGTACTCTGGGGGGAACGTCAAGGGCTCGATAGTAGTCCACGTTCACCTCTAGCTTTGACGGTTCAGTGTGATGGTCCCTATAGAGCAATGAGTAATCAGCATGCTATAGCCTATGATCGGACGCACAGTTTATTCATATGGGCCATTAGTTGGTTAGCGGCCATAGGATCAGGCTCGCGACCGTCATCCCGGCAGTAGCAGCAGCCCCATTTCTTCTCTGGCTTCGGAGTGGGCAATCCTCGCTTAGTATGCTCGGTGACCTCCAGCACGCGTGCTTCGGCGGCATCTTCATCGCTCACTCTTTGCCAGGTGACCCTTGAGTCGCCCCAGTGCACTTTCATGCAGTGCTGCACCTGAAGGGTTTTCAGATCGACAGTCTCTGGAGATAATTGGGTGTGATGCTTACCGCTGCTCTCCATGAGAACAGAGTGAACCTCCGCTGCCCATCGCACTTCGACCCGAAGCTACATTTCAGACATACCACTCGCGGATCAATCCCATCCAGCTTCGCCACTGTGGTCGTCCGCCAGTCCAGCTTACATCCTTCCAAAATGGCCTTCACCGTCCTCGATGTCTTTTCGTCAAATTCCAAAGATGTCGTGTCAAACTTCTTCCTCCGACATTCTTGGAAATATTGCAAATCTTTGTAGGTCTGGCGTATTATCCGGTCGTGCTCTTTGCTCGACGCAATGGAGCGGAAAGCAATAGCTTTGTTGCAGTGGTGGTACAGATACTCGGGATACCACATGCTTACGTTTTCTTTTTCTTCCTCTTTTGTTGGAGGGCCATGCTGTAGAGTGCGACTAATGCGTAACCAATGAACGGGGGGCTTCTTGCAAGTGAAGACAATGACAGCTAGCTGGATTTGGTTGGCGCGTATCGCTGTCGTGCGACCGATTGGAAGTCCGATGGAGTTCCTTAACCCACTTAGAACTTCGATGTGCTGAGCATCCCGCCATTGCTTAATCCACTCTGGCATCGCAGAAAGCGCGTCTTTAAAGTCGTGTAACTCGAGACTGTTGTGTTCCCTTTGTTGCTCGAGGACGGCTTTGAAGGGGGCCGATTCCAGCACATCCACAGGGGTCGGCGTGATTTCGTTCGGCGGGTTCTCCCTGAGCCAATTAGTCCACGCATGGTTGGCTGTATAGCTGCGTTCGTCGAGTACTTGTTGTCTTTCTTCTTGCACCTTAAATTCGTTAATCCTCCCCATGTAACTGATCATTTCGTCCTTCATGCAGTTCCACACTAGAAGAAATACAAGCTATGTTCAGACTCCCAGACCCTCTAAGAATATCGAATGCAGGCAACGTACTTCTATCAGTGAGCACCTTTGGCTTCTTCACATCTGGGTGGTCGTGGAACCACTTAATGCTAGGGGAATAAGGGGAAGGCCATGTCTGGTATAAATTCTGGATGTAATCGAGTTCTTTGGAGTAACCCATATCTCGGAGATTCCGTTCGATGCTGTATATAACTCACTCAGAGTTTGCAAGCACTAGAAATAATGAAACGCACGCTTTTCTACGCATCAATTTGATGTCGTGTATTTCATTCGACTTGGTCTTCTGGAGCTCTCCATACCATGCCTTGCAGCGTTTTGCGTGCTACAGAGATACAAGTCAATAGAATGTCCCTTGAATCAGAAAGTCTGATACCTACCTCGGCGCGAGCCTTCATTTCCTCTTTCCTCTGCTTCACAAAAGCATTTCGATCACCTTCGTGGTGCTGGAGCTCCTCCAGAAACGCATTCCTTGCTGCCACTGTACAGTATTTGTTGGTGCCTAACTCACAGCCAACGTCTATGGAAGCCACTTCAAACATATTGAGCAACATACCGTCATTCCAGTGGCCGAATGGAACACAGCGCAGAAGAATCTTATCTCTCTTCGTATTCTCGTCCAACGATCTTTCAGAGATGAGGCTAATGAACGGGAAAAAGTTAAATGAAGGATGAATACGCGTTCCTTAAATATGACATGCCAAATTTTCTTGCACTTCGCACAAATCCTCAGGCGCATCATCCAATCTACGTATTTAACCCCCGCCATGCATTCCAAGTTCTACACCCACTAGTCAACCGATGTGAATCCTTAGAGAGAAGAGTGATACATACAGAGCACCGGGGTTCAAAGGCCAAGCTCATCCAAGCAGGGAGCGACATATCTACTGGGCATTCCGGGAGACCGAGTACCGTATTTGCTAGGGCTGATCTCCAGACGCCTATAGAAGATTTATGAAGCAGAAGGCTTCGTAATGGCTTCGTGGTACGTGAAAGATGAAGCAAATCTAGTGGCTCGAGATGACTGAATGCCTATGAAGGGCAATCGACGCGTGTTTCAGTCATTTGGTGTAAAAGTGATGCAAAAAGAGTAATCACTAACCTCGTAAAGGACATCTAAGGGCATGGAAGGCAGCTTGGCAAGTTTTGCACGTGAACCACGTTTCACTACTCCTGAATCTATACCATCGCTCCAGCTTGCGTTTTTCTTGACTTTCTTCTTCGGAGGTATGTTGAAAGCCTGCAGCACTTCCCCCTCGTTTCTCGCGGTAATATTTCGGGGCTTAGACTCTTCCGTCTGTGAGCGGCAAGGGGTCAATGCACGCGATGAGAGTATACTGGGTAGGCTGTGTGCTCTGGCAACAGGAGGACTCGGGCGTTGACCTTGAGAGCTAGGGGTGCTGCTACACGGCCGCGTTGTAGTAGGCTCGGAACCCAACGCGTTCTCCAATGCAAGCTCGGTCATTCTTGAAACTCCAGTAGGAATGGGATGGGCGTTATGAGGGAGTTGGCAAGTGATATAAGTAAAGTGAAATTCGACGAATAGGTAAATGGAGAAAAGATGTATGAAATGTGCAGATTATACGACGTCCACGTCGCGACGCGACTCGTCACAGAATGTCACAGAGTATTTTAATTCATATTTGGCCTCAAGGCTGATAACAAATAGAAAGACTGGCTTGCATTCTTCTTCGATCGCCAATCTTCGTCAGCATACATCCTACATCAAACTTATTTGACCTCTAATGCACCTATAAATCGATCTGGAAAGTTTTGCGTGATGATGCCTTGAAATATCCAGGAGTCACAGCGTATTGCAGGAGGCACAAGACTCGTTACGGTGTGAACATTAGACTTCCACGCATACATAACTTCTAACTGTACAGGATAATTCCCACAACGACGATGGTTCTACCAGAAAAGACTTGACATATATCTCAAAAATGAAATGCTTAACAAAGCTGGTATCGGTTCATGTATGCTGCTTATAGGAGGCCCCAGGATCGCAAAGTCCCAGAGCAGAACGCGGTCAAGATGCCATACCCTCATTGCAACCCTTCCTCATCAAAAATATACTCGCCGTAAACAGGCACCCATACCTTCTCCCCCGCCCTATCCCTCACCTCCCGCACCGCCCACTCCCTCACCTCCCCTGTCGCACCCCGCTCACCCTTCGCAGACCACTTCCCCTTCCTACCGGCCCAGGGTGCCTGCGCCGACCCCTCAACCACCGCCTGCTCCGCTACCGCGACCCCTATCTCGAAGTTCACCCTGGGGGCGTCCGCGAAGTCAGGCAAGAGCGCGGCCCCGTCGTAGTCGTTATCGTCCCCTCTCTTAGACACTTTGATGGCGGGGGAGAGGGCTGCAAGGCGCTGAGCGCCGGCGAGGAGCATGGTGTCAGACATGCTCCGTGCTTGAGACAAGATGGCGCCGAATCCGAGGCCGGGGTAGATCAACGCGTTGTTACACTCTGCGATGCTGAGGCGACGAGGTCAATGCGGTCCCTGTCATACAGAATAATAAGTACAAGGCTTACACGAACTCCTTTTCTTTCCCATCTACTGTCATCCTCACGTTCTCAAACGGACTCCCCGTCGCCACCAACGCGCGTCCCTCCGTCCACTTCAGAATATCCACCGGCTTTGCCTCCACCAGCTTGCTGGGATTTGAAAGCGGCATGATAATCGGCCTCCCTCCCTCCGCGAGCCCATCCATCATCGCCTTCACCACCTCCTCGGTGAACGCCCCTGCCGCGGTCGAGCACCCAATCAGCACCGTGGGCTTAACGCGCTTCACCACCTCCAGAAGCGACACCTGCGGCTTCTCCCCACCCTTGCTGTCGCCCGCCCATTCCGCCTCCGTGCGCATGAACTCCTCCCTGCCCCCCATTGCCTTCTCTTCCCCCTCACGGCGGTACACCAGGCCCTCCCGGTCCACCATCCAGAACTTCTTACTCGCCTCGGCGGGGGAGATCCGGTCCGCTGTGACCATTGCATCGCGCAGCTGCGTTGCGATGCCTAGCCCGGCGGAACCAGCCCCGAGGATGACATAGCGTTGGTCGGCAAGAGTTGCAGCACGGGAGGGGTTAGAGGAGCCGGGTGTGCTGGGTCGCATGCGGGAGGCGACGCCAATGGCGGCCATAATGCAAGCGAGAGTGACAGCGCCTGTACCTTGGCTGATAACGGGGAAATTTATATGAGAAGGCCGGGATGAAGGGCAGAGACGGCATACATATCGTCATTGAATACAGCATGCGTGCCTCTATACCTCTGCAGAAGTCTGTGCGCGTTGGTCACTCCGAAGTCTTCGAAGTGGAGGATACTATGTGGGTGGTATTTGCGGACGAGCTGGACGAATCTGGAGAATATCATTAAGGCGAATATTCATTCTTCGAGTAGATCGAACGACTCACTTATCCACGAACCTATCATATGCTTCTCCACGGACGCGTTTCTCCTTCCAGCCCTAAATGTATGTCGCCTTACTCTGCAGTTGTCCAAGTTTTACTCAAGGATAATGTAGCTCACCACATATAATGGGTCATTCAGCAGGGTATCGTTATTCGTTCCGACGTCTAGTACAACACTGACAGATTTTGATGGGTCCAATCCTCCGATCAACCTAACTATATGTTAAACAGCATAAAATAGAAGGGAAGAGTATAAGCGCACGTATACATGACAGATTTTGCAGTCGATATCTATTTGGCATCAATAACAGCCTTGAGTATATGTTAAGACACGTACTCCGATTCCCTGCACGAAAACAACGTCAGTTCGTCGAAATTTAGTATGAAAGAACACAATGAGACGCACCCCGACACCTTGATCACCTATGCCTAAAATCGCTTCGGAATCGGTACAAACGAACAAATCAATCTCTCGACCTCGTGTCTGTTCTAAGAAGTCATCCTCCATCGTATCTTGGTCAGACAACGTCAGATACAGCCCTTCGCTCCTTCGAAAGAGATGGGAATAGTCCATGATAGCTTCGGCCTACGATTTTCCTCCGTGAGTCTTATCGCTCATAGAACAACGGATCAATAACTCACTTGCGTAGGCGTATAGATAACAGGTACGAGCTCTTTCAAATGCCTCGACAACAATGCATAATACAGAGTCCAGTTTTGATCTTTCAAGCTCTGCAAGAACGAGTTCTTTCTTATCGGCGAGTCTCGCGTCTGCAGCTGTCCATAGGCACGCTCGCATTGCTCGTCTAGTGTATTGACACGATAAGGGAGCCGTCCTGTAAGACCGAAGGCCTTCCGCTCGCTGAGAGGGAAGGCTGTGCCCTTGTTGAACCTGGGGCGAGCGAGGATAGCCTCGCCGCGCAGAGCTAAGCGGAGAGCGGGTATGGCGAACACCTTGTGCGGGTGGAGCGCCATCGTGGATGGCTGGAGGACGACGACGTCGCCTTGATTCGCAACGGTGATAACGCGCACGTCGTGGGATCTAAATATAAATAGACGCACCACGTTAAAAAAAGAACCTAAACCTCAAGCCCAACTCCCGCGACCACAGAGCTCCATATAGGCCTCTTATTCACCTTTTCTTTCAGGAATTGAGTAATAAATTTATTAAAACTAGATATTTCGTTTTTGAGGTCCGTACAAACAGGAGCCTCCGATGACGTCTGGGAACGTTTACATCCGGTGATTCCAGATCAGGTACACAATCTGCAGCAACCTCTAACTTCAAATCATCTACCAGGTACGTCGTCGAGGCTGGCAATTGAGATAAGTGTACTCATAGTAACAATGCATCTTTGTGTTTTCAGTCATGCGTATGTATGATTTAGCTGTACGGCCCGAAATTGAGGAGGCGGTACCGAAATTGAGGAAGCAGTACCGAAATAATGCATAACGAAATGGTGGTCCCGATTGTCACGTAAGCACTTACCATACATCAGAACTTTAGAAACGATGCTAAAAAAGCTTCTCTTTCTTTTACATCGCTCTTCTAGGACTTTTTTTCCGGACTATAGAACTAGCCTGCAGTCTCGGCTAGCTTTCCCTCGCACGATCTCATCGCCGTTTTTGACCGCCGGAAAATTTATCGCAGTTTCTGATGGGCCACCAACACCTCTTCACATGGACTAGCAAACACGAGACCTTCGGTAACCATAGTGCATATGTAGGTCCCACTTGGTCACACATCCTCCGCCCTTCCCGCTGGCTGTCAGCGACTCAGTGCCGATGTAGGATATTATTACCGACTGGCTCCAAATCTTCCTGAATCCCCACTTGGAATCCAGAGTCAGTTTTGATGGGGTCAATATTGATGGAAAAATTGGAGACTCTGTCTTCTTCCAGCGCACTCCGAATCTTTCTTTATTTCAAAACACCACGACAAGAGATCGACCGCGTATTCATTTTGCAGCAAAATTAACGTGGAAGCTGTGCTTCAACATCCTTCAAATATGCACTTAGCTTCTCTGTATACGACGGGGATAATCTTTAAACTTTCGTACGTATAAGATCCGATCGCGTTCAGGGATGAAGTGGTTAAGGAGACCTTGAATCACCGATCATGGTATATTTCCCCGCTCCTATGTGGGCATTTGGGCTTTGTCGTGGAAAGTGCGCCTCAAGTGCGCTCTATTTCTCTTAAATAATCGAAATATCACCGGCCGACAGCCACCCTCCTTCTTTTCCCTGTGTTTTCGCTTGTCGCTGTTGGACTATGTCTGTCAACATCCCCCAGACGTTTGGAGCATTACTGACGGGCGGGATTGTGGCATCTTTGTGCGTATTCTTTTCCAGGTTATCCTAATAGAGCGCTGGCTGACCTGTAGAATATGGATTAGTTTCTCTGGACTCGTCACGGTACAGACGTTTATCTACTTCAAAATTTACTTGAAGGACATTCTTTTGGTCAAACTTCTTGTGAGTTTTCGGTCATCGTGGAGGTGGTAATTGGAGTTGTTAAAGTCCAGGTGGAACAGGTTTTAACAGTCTGGTGAGTCAGTTCTTCATGCAAGTCGCCATGCTTGCTGACATATTCTGTGCGTCTAGGTTTTTCGATTTCTTGCACACAATCTTCGTTGCTGTGTCGATTTGGATTTATCTTATTCATCACTTTGGAGATGCGACGAATATCGACGATATTCCATGGTATATAGTCTTATTATGCACTTCTCCGCGTACTAATCTTCTACTTCCTTTAGGAGCTTGGCGGTACGAAGATCACTTATTTTCGTTACACTGCGAAGTCTAACGAGTTATTCTAGATAACAATAGCATTCACCGTATGTCTCCACCTTTCGTTCGTCCCAAATCGCGCTTAAACTATATAACTCTAGGCTATCCTGACATTCCTCGTTCATATGTATGCTTCACCTACTCCGATAAGGCTTCGTTTCATCTTACGTTCCTTCAGATTTTTTGTGATGCGGATATATAAACGTAGGTGGACTTCTCGTGGTGTTTTATCATTTGGTCCTTATCTTCTTTCAGTTAGCAGCAATAATCGATATCTGGCGAGTCCTCTGGTATTTGCAGTCTCCTTCATTCGACTGCACATAAATTCTGAAATGAATGGTTCTTACAGGCGTTACTCAGTTGCGCACGTCTCAGTGAGTGGCATTACCCCTCCCTTATCTTCAGCCGTCTCATTCTTTCCTCTAGTTTTTGCTTGCTGTGCGTATTCACTTCGATATTGGGCGCATGTAGACGCTCAACTACTCACTTTGAAATCTGTAGTAACAACTGCCAAAATGTCAATAGGATTTCTTTTAAGTAAACAACATTCAGGAATGCACTAATAATTATATCATTTTAGGATTTCGTTGAAAAGCTTCGCAAAATTCAAGAATGATTTCACGGTAATTCTTTGCGGACTCCATGAAATTCGGTTGTTGAATGACAATTAATAGTGGTCATTTACTACCGGACTTTCGTTATCTGCGGTTCTCGATGTTCTCATCACCAGCAGTATGTTCTTCCTCCTGAAATCAAAACAGAAAAAGGACTCCAGGTAACATTTACTTAAGCAACGACCTAGTCACCCGCTTAGTATTTGCCTTATCAGCTTAAACCTAATACTGGACGCTCTGATGCTGTATACATTTGAGAATGGGGCGCTTACTTGGTATGTAGTTCTCTTCATGCTGCGAAAATCTTTCCTTACTCAACGCAAATATTCTAGCTTGGCTACTGTCGTATCGTTAATCTGTGTATGTCATGTTTTTCCCGACAGAAACTACCATACTCATTGCCATAAAGTGGATCACAATGCCTGGGAACCTTGTTTTCATGGGCTTACACTTTGTCATTAGCAAGTGTACGTGCAATCTTGTATTGCAGTCTTTTCCCAGTTGCTCACACGAATAACTAGTCTACGCCAACTCTTTGCTTGCAACGTGAGTTTTGACACACTTTCAGCTCTCTTGCAGAGCCAACTATAATTGCTTTGCTATAGGCTCAATGCCCGAAAATCAATTCGTGAAAAGGGTGAAAACTCACATTCTTCTAGCGATCGTGCAATCCCATTTGCGCTTCGTGATGATGTAAATTTGACGCGTTGGCGCTTCTCTGTGAGGACCTTCCGTTATGTTTAGACATGACATATGCTGACTGGACGACCACTGAGCAGCGGCCGGCGAATGTAAATTTTCCGAGCGGAGACCAACAACCGTCGGAAGCGAAAACACAGCTACAGATTAATGTGGAGAAGACTACTATTCATTCAATAGATGAAGAGGGCCCTTCTTTGCCATATACATCCCGTCATTAATTTTAGTCATGGTGGTGTATAGTAAAAGACAATTATTTTGGTGACTTGAAATTATGCACCAAACCAAGCATAGGTGGAATGCTTTGTAGTCCGCAAACGTGGCGCTGGATCCTGGATGTTTCATTTAGAGTAATTTTGAAGTGGAGAGTCGTATATGCGACTCGTTCCTGCATTGAACAGTGGACTTCCTCGTAAGTCGATATAATACACGGAGCACAATCGGGATGATATCAGGGCATAGGACTCTGCCATGAGGTGTAATGAAATTCCTTCCTAAACAATAACGAAGTCGCTGATAATCAATTTTTATATCTATCTACATGCAGAGGAGTCACAACGCTGGACATACAACATACCGGCTACTACGTCAGTGGTACTTAGCCATTTCTGCCGCGATGCGGTGGGTTGTTGAGTTTGCGACAGCGTAAAAATCTAGTTGCAAATCCTGAATAACATCAGATGAATCCATAAAATGGATATGTACGCACCCAATAATAGACAGAATAAACCCATTAGCTTAGACCTGGGCGTCCCGTCGTGTCTGAACTATATTCTGTCAGGAATGGTTTTCGGACGAGGCTTGTTTTGCAGAATGGCTTGGGCACGAATAAATAAAAGTACTCTGGAAATAAGTTATTTCGCCGAGGTGCCGACTTACTTTCGGTGTGTGAAATTTATCGGGTGGTTGCGTGATCATTCAGCACTGCCGAATGCCGAAGCTCCATCCAAAGCGTAAGATTTCGGAAACCCTAGCTTTTCTCTATGTTCCTCCATCTTTTTTTGTCTTGACGGTATGCCTACATAAGATCGAGCCCTAATGCTAATCAGCAGGGAACGGTGCTCGACCTCGTTGAGTGCCAGAAGTTCAGCGATGCCATCTCTTCCTGGTCCTGGTGCCTGTGTTCGATTGACTCCTATTTCCGGTCGTACTTAAACAAAGAAGTCATCTGCGGCGAGTCGTACCTGCTCCATCTGCATCTCTCAGTAGGTATTTTGCCATCGACATCCCAACTTCAACGCCTCAAAAACGGGTCAATCTTTCACTTCTCTGATTGGAACCGTTCGTTCCACTGGCGATGAGCGCATGAAAGCGAATCTAGAAGAGCAGCTTAACTTTATTCAGAATGCCGGAAACTCGAAACTTGACAAGTATCAAGCTGAGCTACACGAGTACGTGTAAAGTCTCTCTATCGTCTTAGAAGTAGTGTCGTCTTACATAGTATCAATCCTTGGCAGAACATTCACGGATATAAAGAGCGCCCGGAGAAGAATCATTCCTGGACAGCGTGCTCTGAGATGGGATCGTGGATTCCGCGTTGGTGTCGAAAAATCGGTGCTGTCTTTTTTTTTTCTTCTACAAGTAATACTGGGCTCATTGCTGAACTAGACATCGAGTGGACCGTTAGGAGAAATTGTCAATCGCCAGTTTGGTAGCGGCGATGTCAATAAGGATAATAACGACCCAGTTCTTTCTGGATTTAAGGTTCTGAACCAGTTTATTGTATCCCCTTGCTCT
Source organism: Nidularia sp. FH-822889 (assembly GCA_036937115.1). Taxonomy (NCBI): domain Eukaryota; kingdom Fungi; phylum Basidiomycota; class Agaricomycetes; order Agaricales; family Nidulariaceae; genus Nidularia; species Nidularia sp. FH-822889. The sequence continues at coordinate 82,637 of JASFDF010000042.1, forward strand.
CCACGCTAATGGCAGGGTCAGAGGCATATTATGGGCACCTTGGACGCTATCCTGAGCAATACCAATGCAGGAGAGCAGGAGGATCACAAATTTTTCATATTTGTACGCAATAACGCTATTACTCGGATTGACGTAAAGGTGTGCACAGTAATTTCCGTGCTCATGCAGTGCACTAACCTTTCCTGACAGATCTGGAGATATAATTTCAGCACAAAGAATATTATGGCGCAATCAGAGAACATCCTATTCTGTAAGCCAAAATATCTGTAATTCCCTAGCATCGCCTTTGGATGCTCACCCTGTGGGTTGTTGTCTTCCTTGACAGATATCCTTTGCACTTCAGTGGTCAATCCCGCTGATTTAAGTGTCGACGAGTTGCGATTTGTTCTCAGCGAACATGCTGAAGAATCTGAAGTGGATAAATACATCGACTACATGGTCTCAGTTTGTACCAAAATCACTTCTTAAAATCTACGAATGGGATGTGCGTAGGTTAATTGAGCTAATACCAAAGTGAATAAACAGGAAAGCTTGAGGCGTTGTGCATTGCTTGGGACTCATTCAACTCGGGCTTCTAATTGGTATACTTTTAAATGAGATTAATCCACAAAAGTTCTTACCGCTACCACTCATGATCGTCAAGTTCCCACCTAAATATGTGCTCGCACTCTCCCAGACATTCACATACTCTCCTTACTTCTTCACCATCCATATTAGCCACCGAAAATCGTGTCCGCTTATCATCCTCTCCCGCCAGCGCATCGCACTCGCTCCGATCTCCGACCTTCCTTCAGGCCCGGCACCCCTTCTACCTGCACCTCCTCCCGGAAGAATGACGACGACAGTGTCACTACGTCCATCTCCACCGCCAGCCGCCGACTCATATCCTCCGCCTCACATGCGGGAACGCATGCTGCACGAACGCATAGTACCCACCCCGTGAGCCAACGTGCCAACTCTTCGGCAGGAGGTTCTTGAATAGCGCGTGCCGCGCTTCGACCGCGTTGGCGGTGTCTTGCACAAAGGGGCGAAGAGAGGACAACACGGAGCCGAGCGCGAGGTGCACGGGCGAGGGGGGCAGATCTGCAGGCAGTTGAGCAGTCTTGATGGAGTGAGGAGGACGGGCGAGGTTATAATGGCGCTGAGCCGGTGACCCGGGAGGCAGTATGATTTGGAGAAGGAGAAGAGGTGAATGAAGGTGCTGCTCTAGAGAGGGATGGTGGGGAAGGGGAGAAGAGGCCGTGTGGTAGTGTAAGGGTTATGACGAAGTCGCGGTAGGTTTCGTCGATGATGAGCGCGATGTTCTCGCGTGCGAGGGGGCGAAGGAGGTGATGAGTGATGGTGGATATGTGGTTCCAATGTGGTTCCTGTCTATGCGTCGATGGGATGGGGGTTAGTCTAGACCAACCCGATAGAGGGTACGGGTTGCATACAGGATTGTTTGGCTTAACGAGCACGATAGCCTTCGTCTTCGATGTGATCAGGGCCTTGTATCTTTCAAATGTAAAATTACCTCATCCTGCATCCGCCAAACTCATCCCAGCCGCCACGAAAGCCAAGTTGCACCCTGCCGTCAACGCGACATCGTCCACCTCGATGTCCACGTCGTTTCCATGCACCATCTTCGTCTCTTCCACAAGCACGTGGCGCAAGATCGGCTCTCCATTCCATCTGCAGTACCCAAGACTGATCGGCGACGCGGCAGCGACTCCGAGTGCATCTTGCAGACTGCGGGGGCGGTATTCCGGGAACGCCTTGCAACATGTCGAGCAGGGGCTTTGAGGGAGTTGGGGTATATCGCGCGCTCCATTGGTATGACCTGGGTATTCTGTGGTGGGAATAAGAAAAAGTGAGTGCTTAATCGTAGGCGACAAGTTAGGAGTCAATTAGTTGAGTCTTGGACCTTCCATGTCTACTGATGCATTGATGTTTATTGCTCAGTTGACAGTCCCCGTTTTCCTTGCGTCATCTTAACCATATTGTCCATACCAGGAATCTTACTTCGCCCATAAAACCCGAATCTAATTCCCACGAGTTCGTCACATCTTTACTCTTTCACGTTAAAAATCATGTTAATAAATAACTTTCACGGATGATTCGCTTGCATGAACTCGCAGAAGACGATGGGCTTGTGACCAGTTGACCTCCCACAAATGTAGCATGTAGGTCATGCTTTCAAGAACATCATATAAAGCTCGAAGCCCATCGACTTCTTTGCATTGGACACCGCATACAGACGGTGAACGACTGCATGGATTCTTGGTCACTTGCCCATCGACAACATGCGGTTACTACTGGTTAATAATAAGTGAATTTGATGAAACACGAAACTGTTGTGAACCTAGCATGCCTGAACACAAGCAGAGCACGTACATAAGTTTCAGCTGATTTGTGGAGCCATGCCTCATGTTACCCTTCTCCCCCAGCCTACGTTGTTCTGTAAGTAATAATGCTGCTCAGAACTACCTTCCGGTTTTTTGCACTGTTCTCCGTGACATTTGCTCAAGATTTCAGTGTGCCATCGACCTGGAGAGTACGTGAAAGACTCCACCGCGGTATTTTTCCGAATTCTAATTTCAGTCCGCTAGAAATACAGTAACTCTCGGCCGTTATCAGAGCGCATTTCCATTTCGCAAAATGGGATTAACGCCATTTTACCTCAACTGAATCCTGCCATTGGAGAATTCAACGGTAAGTTATCCGTTCGTCAGCAATGGTTCGAATGTTTCCGATTTACTTATTCAATGCAGGAATCGGGTATTGGCAGTCAGCCAACGTGTGGTCAGCTATGGCCAAGCAAGATTTATTCACTGGAACGGCTACCAATCAGGCCCAAGTGGTCAACAACCTCAACAACGTATTCAGCTTGCGTGCCAATTATGATCAATATGGGTGTGTAGTCCTTCGGCCTCTTCACACGCAGTAATAGTGACGTTTTATGCAGTGTAAGTTCTACAAGCATCAACTGAATCCACCCTCGTGTCGCTTACCTGTATTCGCAAGTACAATGATGATGCTCTGTGCGTAGGCTTGTGTCGGATTAGTACCAACTTTTACTCAGTATTCAATATTCTTTAGGTGGTGGGCTCAAGCGGCGATATATGCGTACAAAGCGTACGGAGATTCCAATCTCCTGTCTCACGCAGTTGCAACCTGGAATCATGTAACGAACTAGTGAGTATCATTAACAAGTCAAATTTCACTACAGCACATCCTTTTGACTCTTCCCAACTAGCGTGGTTACAGCTGCAGACGTAAGTACCGGAAAACAGCCTAATAAAGACTTCGGTCTTGCGGGATCGTGCGATGGAGGTTAGTACCTAATCACATTATGACGGTTGAAATGGAGCGCGTACTAACTCATTATATAGCTACAATGGCGGGTGGTGTTTTCTGGGTAGGTTCACGCGTTCTGTAATTGTATTGGCTTCGTTTTTAATTCTGTCTCATAGCGTCCTACTTCTGACGACCAAGCCATTAACTCTATAACCACTGGGTGGGTGTCCTACTCAAGTTTTTCGATTTTGTATTTTCTTAACGAACTATTGCCTCCTATCGTTGGTTATGAAACAGGCTATATATGACGTGAGTTAACGGCTGCCTTTGGGCCACCTGATAATTATTTATTCATTGCTCTGTTGGATCCAGAGCTTCTGCCTTCCTAGCTGAAATCACCGGCGACACCAAATACAAGAACGCTGCGATCTTGAGCGCTCAATGGATCAAAGCTCACAATATCAACGCTGACAATATCGTCTTAGACAGCGAAAATGGACATGACTGCTCTAGGTCTCCGTCTACGTGGCTCTTCACCTACAACAGTGGAAAATATATTGAGGGTTTGAGCGTATTAGCAGATATTACCGGAGATGCTCAGTGGAAAAACTTGTAAGTATTATCCATTTTCAAATCCAGACGTTTATCCTGACGATTGGGATTTAAGGATGCTTACAATTGTTTCTGCCTCGGTGAAAACCGCCTCCTCTGCATGGCAAGGCAGCGACGGGATTATTACGGAGGGAGCAAGCACCACTAGTAACAACGACGGTGTTGGCTTCAAAGGTATTATCCAATTAAACTCCATCAGCAATCTGACGACTGATAATATCGCCCAATTTCTAGCTATCTTCGTACGTGGCTTATACGAAGCGTTCTCCAGAAATCCATCCAATACGAATCTTCGCGTGTTCCTTCACAGCTACATTGACGTCCAAGTGAGTATCCTTACCAGGTTAATTTTTCAGGCCCTTGATTTGATCAAATTTATAGTACAACGCTCTATTGGATCTCGCTGCCAACGGGAGTTCCTACTCGGCCAATTGGCATGGTCCTGCACAGTCTTTCACGAGCTGGGGACAGCTTGCTGCTTTGGACGTCCTTGGGAGTGCTATAATCGCTAATAACTGAGTTTATCGAGTAGCTTGCATTGATCAAAAGATCGTCTGTCTGCCTATAAAGTTCTCCGATTAAACATACTTCAATGCAGCTTCTCGGTGTATGCTTTTAATGAAGTCAATAGCAGTCGGAATGATTATCTCGTCTGGTAACATGAAATTACCCGAGTCTGAGATGTTGGACATTGCTTGGCACCCATTCAACTCGGACTTTTAATTGGTATACTTCCAATCGAGATTAATCCAGAACAAATTTTCTTCTTACCGCTACCACTGATCATCAAGCTCCCACCCAAATATGCGTTCACACTCTCCCAGACGCTCACACACCTTCCTTACCTTCTCATCGTCTACATTAGCCACCGAAAACCGGATCCACCTCTCGTCCTCCTCCACCGGCCCATCGCGCTCCCTCCAGTCCTCCCCGAGACCCGGCTCCCTTTCCACCTTCACCTCCTCCCGGAAGAATGACGACGGCAACGTCACCACTCCCATCTCCACCGCCAGTCGCCGGCTCACATTCTCCGCCGTCACACGCGGAAACGCGTGCCGCACGAACGCGTAGTACCCGCCCTGTGAGCCGACGTGCCAACTCTTCGGCAGGAGTTTCTTGAAGAGCGCTTGCCGCGCCTCGAGCGCCTTCGCAGTGTCCTGCACGAAGGGGCGAAGGGAAGGCAGCAAGGGACCGAGCGCGAGCTGCACGGGGCGCGGGGGGCAGATTTGCAAGCAGTCGAGTACAGTCTTGACGGAGTTGAGGAGGATGGGCGAGGCGACAATGGCGCCGAGGCGGTGACCCGGGAGGCAGTATGATTTGGAGAAGGAGAAGAGATGAATGAAGGTACTGCGCCAGGAGGGGTCAGAGGAAGATGAGGAGGGAGAGAAGAGGGCGTGTGATGGGGCGGGGGTGGTGACGAAGTCGCGATATGTTTCGTCGATGATGAGCGCTATGTTGTTCTCGCGTGCGAGAGTGATAAAAGAGGTGATGAGTGGTGGTGGATATGTGGCTCCTGTCTGTGCATTGATGCGATGGAGGTTAGTCTCGGCCAAACCGACAGAGTACACGAGGTGCATACAGGATTGTTCGGCGTGACGAGGGCAATGGCCTTCGTCTTCGATGTGATCAGAGCCTTGCACCTTTCAATAGAGGGAGCGAACCCCTCCTTAGCCAGCGTCGGCAATGGAACTGTCTTGATTCCAAGGAGGTTCAGGCTCATCCTGAACGCTGCCAGATTAGAGATGCCATAGACCTTGCGTGCGTTCTCTTACTGATGATTGAAATACCTGCAGAATAGTTCAGGTCGCCACTTGTCGTGATTGAAGCATTGATACTCACCAAGGAACCGGCAAAATCACCTCATCTCCCGCATCCGCCAAACTCATTACAGTCGCCACAAAAGCCAAGTTGCACCCTGCAGTCAACGCGACATCGTCCACTTCGATGTCTACGTCGTTTCCGTACACCACCTTCATCTCTCCCACAAGCGCGTTGCGCAAGACCGGCTCTCCATCCCATCTACAGTACCCAAAGCTAGTCGGTGACGCGGCAGCGACTCCAAGTGCATCCTGCACAGACTGCGGAGGTGGGATTCCAGGAACGCCTTGCGACATGTCGAGCAGGGGCTTTGAGGGAGTTGGGGTATATCGTGCGCCCCATTGGTATGCCTTGGGTATTCTGTGTTGGGAAGAAAGGGTATGAGTACTCGCCACAGTCAAGTGCTTGTCCACTGAGCTTACGGAGGAGAGATCGTGCTCAGAACATTACAGGAGACTTTGAAACCTAAAGTTGAACTCATGCTGGTTGTTCTTGCTACAGAAAGGGTACCTTTGTATCGCGGCTGTCTGATTATGACATCTGGGAGTCAGAGATGAGAGTTAGGTAAATTCAAGTTGTCTGTTGGACCCCGCTGAGGCAACGGGTACCGGCGATCACAGATACCGGACCGGACCCATATTCAGTTGTGGGTCCTAATCGCATAATGTAACTTGAATTAACATCATTGCCTCCGTGGGTCTTCCTTCTCCAATTCTTCTCTGTCAGTCTCTGAAAGCCAGCATTCAATTTTGATTAGTAAAATATTGAATGATTAGATCATGACTTCGACTCCGCCATTACCCGCGACCGAAAGATTTTCCCTCACCCTCCCGTGCACATATCGCCACGCAAATGACGATTGTGCGCCTTTGTTCTGAGCAGCAAGACGGCAACGGAATGGACATCGCGTCTTAAAGGTCGATCTCTGGATCCCATGCGTAACTCTCCCACAGTTTTGTTGAAATAACACCGATAATACGGTTGAAACCGCTATTTAGGTGACAAACGAGTAAAGAACTACAAGTAAAATACTCAACCTTATATGTAAAATATGTAGCCGTTGTATACAGAATAAAGAATACAAATGAAGAGTAATACGGAAACCAATGTCTGTCCATATACTAATACGATCTGTAACGGTCCGACGTCAGCCGGACTTCCAGTGGAGCAGGCGTCAAGCTCGTATTTCCAACAAGTTTTCACAGTCATTCATGACAAAGTCAGCCACACGGAGTATCGTTTCAAATGATTGCATCAGCAAACCGTGGGTGAGCTAGCCGACGCTATGGGCAGTACATAGAGATGTCCAGCTAATATACCTTTACTATGGCACTATGAGTATCTGGCCAACACGATACTAACGCTCCATAGCATCGGCTACCATCCCATACTGCCATTTTGCGGCCCTGAAAACCAAGAGTTGCTGATGCTGGAGAGACAACCGAACTACTAGGATGCATGACCGTCACTTAGAGAGCATGTTTTTAACGGATATAATGATATGGACCTATCCTTAATACCATAATTCGAAGAAGGCGAACGAGAAGCTATTGGCCGGAAAATACTTGAAGAAGGTGCATTAATCAATAGCAAAGCTTGATTAGTTTAATGAACTTTCGTGTCTAGATGTCTGTGATTTCGAGTTTAAGACGGTACTTCACTAAATCACACCACTTTTTAGGCATCATTTCGATTCAGGTGTTAGCTATAGGTATTGCAAATTTTGTTGCTCCAATGGTGTTATGCGTATGAGTTTACTCAATGATATTACGACTCACGTGTTCGATGGCAATGAAATGCATAAATAGCTCGAATACTACAGCTTCACTTGTCAATCAATCCTCTTTTCAGCTTCCCTTTGATTCGTACAACCAAAGAAGGATCAAAAAATAAATCCTATCGTAGCTCACCCCGACTTCGTTTCAAACTAACTTTTTACACTAGACTGACAGCTTCGGAAAACGAATAAACTTCAAAGGGGAATAAGGTCCTGTCTAGAGGGACACGGGGGACGCAGAGCCAAAAAGACAAGACGAAGTTGTAAGCTTAGAATTCGAGCAGCACAACTTTGGAACGTTCCCTGCCTTCTCCGCGTAGTGCCTGCTAATACTGTAACGGCCTACGGCGGGAAATGACAAAGGCCGAATGAGCATAACCTCTGACAGTATTAATCAGAACACGCCGACGGTGTTATCAAGCTACGCTCTAATTTTACCCACTAACCTAGGAGCCGAGTTATGTTGTTTCAGGATCTACTTCAGCAAAGTTTCTTCCATTTATCCGTGAAAGTCCTAAATACATGCGCAATAGAATGATGGTGATTTCTAATTTCTTTCAATTAAACCTGCTTCAAATCTGAGTCCACGAGATTAACGGGCACCACCGGATTATGTTTACATTTCTGAATAGTTTCGAGTTGGTTACACGCTTAATGAATATGCAAGCTGGAGTATTTTATCCCCTTCCATGATATCGAGCATTCCGAACTAGCCCTTGCACCTGGGGTCCTACAAGTCGGTTTTCGGATAAATAGCAGACGTTGAGCACGTCAATATTCTTCAGAAGTGCTGGACAGTACGTATTATCTTTACTCTCAACAGTCAAATTTTAATGCTCATTTTTTTCTTTGTTGAAGCTCTCAACAGTTTTTAACAAACGCTTATAGCTTCTTCGTATATTCTTGCTGTGCAAGGTGTGTAGTATGCCAAAGCACAGATTGTCGATGCTAATCAGTTTTAATGCTCAGGTTACATACTACGACTCTTTTTGAATAACTACAATGCGTCTCTCAGTCTTTATTTTTGCTTCTGCTGTTCTTTCTGCTGGCCTTGTTTCAGGAGCCCCACTTCGAGGGGATAGCTCAGGGCTTGCTAATCGGGAAGGATCCACACCTTCGTACGTAACTCTCATTCATTATCCCTACATGTGCATGTCAATATTGCCCAACCAGCTTGCCGATGCAAGATCGTGAAAGAATGGGTACGCCCGTGGATAATCTCTCAGGAAAGCGTCCTACGGCGTCAGTGACTCGAAATTTCGTTTTCTCGGTTGTCATTGAAGCCCATTTATTATATTAGCACGACGCGTGAAAATTCGCAACTCAGCTATGAAAAACGAAGTGGAAAGGGTTCTGCTAAGCCTACCACCACCGCCACCAGCGGGAGCGGTACTACTGCGGCGAATGATGAGACTTTTGCCTTGGCTGCCAAGAAGCCTAAACGGCATTGAGTACATAGCACCATTGTTATTAAAATGATACAAGCCATCTACACATGGGAAGCAAATGGAAACTGGGAGTTTCTTTAGATTTCGAACTGGAGCGAAAATTCAATAAAAGACCTAGAATTTGGAAGCTAATGCCTTGGTCCGCTACGAGAGGAGACCGTCCCGTTCCCACAATCACCCGCTCTCCTTTGCTAGTGATATCAATAGTCAAAAATATGAAAGCTGTGGATTGTACAGTGTTGGTTTCATCTGACCAAAGGTATTATTAAGCAGCCGACCTACCTGGGCCTGGTGGGTATATTCTGTTATTCGGCGGACTAAGGGTAGTCAGCGACTTTCTATCTCGAGAAATCTGTGGCTCCAAAAATACGAGACGAGCACTGGAATGGTATCCATGCGATGAAAACCGTAAATCCGTGAGGAAGACTTAAAGAAATAGTTCAAAAGACTACAAAATTAAATTCAAAGAATATATAACATACCCTGGATGGAGGAAGCCTTCAGATCGCTTGGAATGATCACTTGAGCGACGAAGTTTGTGTTAAAAAATATCTGCTTGGTAGTTTAACGAGTTGAGGCCTTTGCATAGACATGAAAGGCGGATTCAAATATTGCACTCGCAATTCACTGGAAGAAAATTTGGTAGTAGAATGCCATAAGGAATGACTCGCCTACGTATGAAATTTAGTTGTGTTCACAACGCCACTATTTGGATTTGATCCCGCAATCAAGATATTGCTAAAAGAAATTGGAATCCCGTTAAAATAAATACTGAGTGATGGAAAGTATATAAAGGCTTCATACCCATTCGAAGTTAGCGTCGCCACAGAGTGATACATACGTGCGATGTCTGTGGTAGGCATGCCTTTATTACGATGTGTTGACCGAGAGGTACATTTGGCGTATAAATTGAAGGCGTTAGCCTGAAAACGCATTGTCAGTATGACTGTTAAAGTCAAACAGCCTTAACGTACGCAGGGTGGTCAGCATTCGAAGTCCCTACAGGGTCACCAACGGAATTGATAGCGGCATAACCTGTTTGTGCGCCATTGATGACAAGAACCTGCCAGTTTGGAAAAACAGCCATCTCCAGCAATGTACGGGGCTCCAATAGTCGCTCGACTTCCATCCCCTTTTAATCCCCAGCGGGAGTTAGTTCTATGCGATTACATTGGTCAGAAGCAGGATCTTGAGATGAAAGACTTAAAACTGGAGTAAGATCGCTTGCGTTGCTTCCACCATATACAAGCACTTCAGGGATATATTCAGGTGGTGACAATGGAAGCAGCGTCTCAGTCCCGTAGAAAAGATTTGTGACCCGAACGCCATTAGGCAGGTCGGGAAGTTTTGTCTCGACGTGTCAGCGAATGACATAAATAATGGACTGATTATTTGCGATCACGAAAACAGTGGTTTCTGGGAGTGCAAAACGCGCTATGAAGAGGAATGAATGCGGCATAATACAACGTCTAAAGAAATTCGTCCAATTTACCGTGGAAATAAATTATCTGGGGCGCTCCGCGCAAGGAACGCCGAGGGCCGAGGAATGCCTCCATCTTTCGAAGGGAAGAATTCGATGCTATTGACAGAATCGATGTTGTAAAAGGCCGTGTCGTTGTGGATTCCTCAGATTATCATCTAGGCTATGGTAATACATGAGATATTATTCTGAGCCTACAGACCTGGCAGCGTACCAAGGAGCCATCGAATATCTTTAACGATGATGGGTACCATCTCATGGCCGCCAGATGTAGGTAAGCAGGATCTTCGATGAGTGTGGCCATGCGCCCGTCAGAATGTGCTGGGATGAGAGGTATGCCATCTCCACTGACACTGACCTGAAAATAGATAACAGATGGTATTGTGAAGTCAGATTAAATTCATCATTGTCCCATTGCTTATAAAACCACCAGAAGCACAGGAAGTATCTGTCACAAGATCCAGTCTAGTTGTAGTGTTTGTCTCGGGATTGCAGAGGGCGTCCCAGGCTGGATGTCCATTTATTGCCAAAAGGTCATTGTTTATCAAAAATATTGCAAGAGTGGGCGATACGATGATAGCTTCTAGCGCTAAAAGTCCAGAGGTTCCATTTTGAACGAAGTGCCACTCCGCGCCAATGCAGACCGTAAAAATCGCGACGAGGATTAGAAATCTTGACAAAGGGATACGAAAAAGTATATTTCAAAATTTTAAGAGAGACCGAATGCATATAAATACTAACCAGATCATAATCTTGATGGTGTTTGTGCTCAAGACCCTAGCCGTTCGAAGCGCAGTGGAAATATAATTACGAGAGAATTGCATTTAATTTGTCCTTTAAAGTCTTTGACGTATGTTGAACATAGAAGCTTGAGAAATTTGGACGCTAACTGGCAGTCAAAGACTCGAAGGCCATGCAAAGCGCTCTCTGAAGACGTCCTAACGATGGGACTGCATGTTCCAGGGCATGGGTTAAACCCATGTTCCCGCCCCCCCCCCGTATCCTTCGATCAGTGGAAGACCGCGTGCCAACCACCCCCGTAAGACAACCAGTAGGAGAATGTCTTCCGCCTTGCGCCTGGTAGGTCTAAAAAGAAGTGGCATATAGTTCAAGCACAGTTCAGCGCTCAACGTTCCCAGCTGTAGAACCAAGTCAGTCATGTAACTTCGTAAAGGAGCCATCGTGTCCCCGAACTGTTCCCACTGTGCCTGTGTCCCATAAGTCCTATCGAAGTTGTCGAACATCGATATTTATGACTCTGGGATAGTTTTACGTTCAGAAATTTAGTATCATGAAAGGAGCAGGACGAAGTCTTGGCAAGATAAATTGTACGACGACCGCGATGCATTTGGACAGAGTCGTAATTATCAGGTTCACTAGAAACACTCCGAAACAGAGATTAGACTTCAACAGACAAAACCTTGGGACGCACACGACAATGCCCAGATGAAAAATTCCATGAATTCCACAAGATCCTAGCATACATATTATGTCAATAAATAGTCAGCCAATAAATTCTCGTAAATGAGTGCAACAATCGGCCGCATATAATGTCAGATCAAGTTCCAATGAATGCAGCAGAAAGGCGTAACTAACTGATAAAATTTTTAAAATTAGAAGTGTTAAGGTGAGTTAGACATGTCATTCACTCATATTATTTCGTTCCCACACTTCCAATCCCCATCTCAATAAGATGCTCCTTTCGTCCTATCCTCCTCATTTCCTCCACGACCTCACCAACCTTTTGGAACTCGTGCCATTTTTTCTCTCCCGATTTATTGTCCAAAATTTTGTCCTCTAGAGGTTCAATAAATCTGACCTTCAACGCTAGCCACTTCATCGCTTTCACATTTGCCACAAACACCTCCAAGTTCTCTTGTATTCCCTGCGCATATATAACTCCTGGGTATCCAATCTTGGCAAATCCAGTGATCGAGAGAGAAGAAGACCACTGCTGGAGAGATCGTCTTTTATTCGGAGAGATTAAATGATGGGAGATGAGAAGAGCGTGGCATTGTTGTTCGGAAGATCTGGAGCTATGGTTGGCAAGTCCAATTTGCATTGAAGGTTCGAACATTTCCTCTTCGTGCCTCTCATGCAGAAGAGGCAAAAGATGAAGTGTTATAAGCTGGAAAGCGGGAAATCTGTTGCATAAGCACTTAGCAATAATTATATAAAACTGATGGAAAAAGATAACCAAACTAACTCGGTATCTGAAAGCTCCTGCAGCTGTTCTTTCACGATCCTTTGCCAGGTCTCTTGCTCTATCCGAGATACGTTCTCCCCTTTCACTGAGATTATCGGGGGAGGATCGCAGCTGGAATGTTCACCGCTTCTTGCATTAGGGATCTCCACCTCGAACCACATTGCGGTATTGTTGAGTTTCATTTGGAATTGTGGCGGGGAAAGGGGATCAGAAATCGCGGAGATAATGTCCGATTCTGAGGCAAAATCGTCGAGAAGCTGATCCCAGGTCTCCGCATTTTCAAGAAATATGAGATGTTCCCCGGGTAGAAGCGAAGACCGTATAAGCTGCAGCTCTTCTAACTGCCTTGAAAGCGACGGGGAATCCGAAAGCTTGGCGGGTGACATATCTGGGCGTCGAATAAGGACCGATTGGTACGTGAAAGCAGAAGCGTAGTAGCAACTGTGTGGTCCCAAACTGTTGATGACGTTGGTGACGTATTTTGTCACACGACTAAAAAATAATAACGCGTACACAATGTGAACAAACAAAAAGCTTGCCGACGTGACTTTTATGCGAGCCGCCACTCGGCATTGGACAACAGCTGAGAAACCTACGCCGCCAGGTTACACGAAACTCTGCTAGGTTGACAGAAACATAGATAATATATATTGACGATTTTCTACTAACTAAAATCCAACACCCTGATCTGGAACTGGATTCAGCCCTCCGGTTCAGACCACTACTTGCTCTCATTTGTTAGTGACATTATTAACAATCAAAAGATAAAGACTAGAAGTGAGTGGAAGGTCAAATTGATTAACTTAATGTGTAAATTCAACATCTTAACGGGACCAGGGGGACAAACACTGTTGTCGGCGGGCTACGAATAGTCAACGGTCTCCTGTTTCTAGATAGCGGTGCCTCCATAAATACCAAGCGAGAACTTGAATGAAATCCATGGGAGGAGAGTCCCGGGTTCATGAGGGAAGCTTGATACAAGGGTTTGAGAAACATGCAATAAAATCCACATAAACATACCCTGAATAGACGATGCTTTAAGGTTTGCCGGAACAGTAACGCCCACAATGAATTGAGTATCGAAAGAAATCTTCTTGGAGAGATTACCCAGCTGTGTTCGCTGCGCGGACATGAAAGGAGGATTTAAATACTGTACCCAGAACTCGCTTGAAAAAAATGGCCAATTGATAAATGCGAATGTCTTTGATAGGAGAAAATTAAATTATTCGCGTATGGAATTCAGCTGTGTCCACGGTACCTCCGTTGGGATTCGAACCTGCAACAAGAATATTCCTAGAAGTTATTGGGCACATGTTTGTCGCAAACGATATGTGGTCACATAACCGTTCGGAATTAGACTCATGAATGAATAATATATACGTGCAACGTCTGAGGCAGGCAAGCCTGTGTTGCTAATGCATTTTCCAAGAGGAGCAGACGGTGTATAAAGAGATGGTGTCAATCTACAAAAACATCCTGTATAACGTTTCAATATAACAATAGTTTTCCAAGGCCAATATATGCAAAATGATCTGCATTGGATGTGCCCATAGGATTCCCGACAGAATTAATGGCAGCATGACTGGTCTGTGCGTCATTGATAACGAAGACTTACCTGTTAGGAAGTAGAACCATTTCCAGCAACGTGTGTGGTTTCAACATTCATTTCATTTTCCATGCTCGTTTAACTCCAGCCGGAGTTTGTTTTATGCGACTGCATTGATCAGATGCAGGATCCTGCGAGATGAGGTTTAGAGCAGGAATAAGGCCGCTTGAGTTGCTTCCACCGCACACGAGCACCCCTGGAATACAATCAAGTGGAGATAAAGGAAGTAACGTCGCTGTCCTGCCGAAGGGATTTGTACTCCGATATCATTAGGCAGATCAGGAAGAATAGTCTCCACATTTCTGCGATATCATATATAGCACTTCTATTATTTGAGACCACGAAAGCTTTACCATCTGGAAGGGCAAGTGCATTATAAAAGGCTGAGTATAATGGAATAACTTGCCGTGGAAAGAGATTAACAGGCACACTACAGGCAAGAAATGCTGAGAGGCGAGGAATGCCGCCATCTTTCGGAGGGAAGAACTCGAAGCTGTTGACGAGATCTGTACCACAGAAATTTGTATCAAGATGGATACCTCCAACTATCATCTTACAATAAGCCGGGCCTTAGTACGAGTTGTTGTTCTCAGAAAACGGAAAATAGGCTTACTAAAGAGCCATCAAAAATTCTTAATGATGACAGATACCATCTGGCTGCCGCAAGATGCAAATTGGGTTCGACATCCCAACATGCTCGGTTTTAAACAGTGAGATCTTTGGGCTGCCAATCTCTACATGTAAAAGGCTTCGAAAGATTGGAAGCCGTGAATATTGAGAGAGTTAGTAGCGAAAAAGCCCCTCGAGAACATCCCTCAGGAGGTGGATCAGACCTCTCTCGAGACATGACACTGCAATTCTGTTTCAAAATAAAGATTTATATTTCACTTATTACATAGCTATGTTAGCGTTTATTGGCTAATCGAACATATTTCGATGTTTCCGAGCCTGCTCCTAGTTCGATTTCAATACGTTCGTTGTTCCAAGCGATACCAAAAGGGTTGTCGCCACACAACTCGAATCAAATGCTCGAATTTACTCACAGTTTATTTCCCTAGGATGATTCCAGACAATTCGAGAAAATTAAGGGAAAGAAATGTCCAGTGGTAGTACGCAGTCGACGAGCATCCATCTATCTACGTTGACCACATGGCTTTGTAAGCGTTGACTTCCTTCCCACTGCAGCATGCTGCTTGAATACTCTGACAGAGAGTTCTTAGGCTCAAGGGTATCTGTCTAACTCAACCTCAATTAGCGAGTTCGATGTTACTAAGAGTATGCGACCGTAATCCTGCATAATATACGAAGAAGGAAATATAGGAAGAATAGAATCAGAGATCATACATATTTCTACAATTACTTAACGATGTATTTGAACCTTGATAAGCATCAAGCCCCGTCCTTTTCCTCCTCGTCTACTGACACCATGGTGAGCTCATCCCTTTGAAATTCAAGAGAGCCAGACAACTGTCCTCTGGCCTGATCATACTCGTCCATGAAGGGCATATAGTACGCCTCGCGTAGGTTAAGCATAAGACGTGGGCCAAGGACGCAGGCAACAACACCCGAAATGGCCACGGTCATTTGTCCGCCCGGATCCTGTGAAGAAATATTCATGATCAAACAGTTCTACGCGATTCAGCAGCTACATACCGGGAATTGTCTCCATCCAACAACACTAAGAAGGTAGCCAATGAAAGCACTATCAAAAGATTGATGTTGGATTAGAGCATAGAAATCTGAGAATAAAAATTTGGACGCACATAAATGGAAACAAAATGCTATCTCTCAATAACACCAAGGTGAGAGACGGGCGGCTGGAGGCGGTAGACGTATTCAGAGCGTACGATTCAGCTGCGTATATAAATCCTGCACGCAGTGCCAATCCGAATACCACCGCTTCCATGAAGATAGGAGGAATCCAAATTGTGAAATACCAAGGAGGGAATTTGGCCACTATCAGGGTAAACAAGCCCGGTATTACTTCAGAGGTGACTTTATCCACTGCGTGAATTTGACTCGTTATTGAATAAATATATAAGCAACTTACCAAATACATTCTCGAGGGAAGTGCCTAAAATGGTGGCCATTGCTATTACCTCAAGGACAAATACAGACACCATGGGATATATGACTTTGCGGGAATGACGATACATGCATGAAACTCGGTATTGCATAATTACTAAGAAAAAGTATCTTGAGCGTGAGTTGCAGTTTTCGTCAGAGAGTACGTTTACCTTGCATTGACCAGATTACAACAGTAAGCCCCGATGTTTGAAAAACAGACCAGGCGAACGCTAGAAGGACTCAAGTTGTTAATACGCTGTCCTTAATCTAAGTTATCTAGAACGTACTTCTATAAAACAGTTAATGTATTTTAACAGCTTACAGGAAATAAATACCTACCTCTAATGGAGAAGTAGTCATAGAACCGTCAGCTAGCACGAAGACAAGATCACGGTAAAGTAAGCCTACGTTCTGCACGCTCGGTTGTGTACTGATGATTTCTATCTATTGCATTAGCTAATTACCTCCAATAAAACTGAATAATACGTACCAAGGGTAGCATAGCTTTGGAACATCCGTCAGCACTTGTCCTCAAACGCTAATCATGAATGCAAACATACATATATATAGCATCTCCCACATATCGATTCTGGAAGGTAAGATTGTTGGCTATTTTCGAATTAGTAGGAAATACGATATATACACGTACTATCACAAAGAATATCTGCGCAAGAGACCTTTTTCTGGACTAAAGTGGGGGTAGAACTTGTTAAATTCTTAGATGTGATTGGCGTTCCATATTACATACCCATATGAGCTCAACCTTGAAAGAACACAAACATTATAACGTATTTTTCTCGATAAAGATATGGATTACAAACTTCACGGTCAATGGTGGTTACTGTTATCGAGAAGACGCGGAAAACAAAGGTCAGAGATTGCTTCGGAATCAGATGAATAGTACTCACAGTGGTCATAGACAACAACAACCGCGGTGGCAACTGTTATGAATGGTGAGATGATGACGTTAGCAGTAGAATAGAAAGTGGTACTTGGTACGTACGTTGCACTGCGGCCTTGGGCTGGTGAAGTGCCTCGTATTGGATTGCGTCCGTCATCTTCTAGATGAAACTACAAGGCCTGAAGAGCTTTATGCTACATTTATATATCGCAAGCCATGAAATGAGGTACGGCCATGTCAGAAACTGATTCGGTTTTCATGATGTTGATGTCGACCAGGAGTGGTGCCTCGAGTAGATTGAAAGGAAGAGATTCGCACTGCTGTCCATCTTTCATCACATTGCATATATGGCAATTTCTACACTTCTCCTGTCTTTCGTGTGTATATAAGTCCTCGAAACGATCAGATGACTGAGATGCCATGAGGAATATACATTGCAGGACTTCTGATTGCACTTGACGTGTCGATCCCGTCTGTTAAATTCACAGAGAGTACATCCACGGAACATAAATTGGCAGCTGTGAGATATTCCGTCAATGAAGCGTGCACATAAGCTTCAGATAAAGGAATACGAACACAGAGTGTTGATCACTTCACACCATGGTGCTGCGATCAGCTAAAGCGAATTCCCAGCCGCCAGGGCCTGGGAGCCACCGCACTCAGGTGAATTCACAGGACATATGTAGCCGACTTAGGCAACAGCGGATTCGCAAAGGATTGCGCAAGTACTAGTAGTACTAGCAAAGTCCTATTGAAGCTCCTGCCAGCTGCAGGGCTCAATTGTAAATCACGTATTGGTCACGTACTCGAAAGTCTCAAAAGACAGTTGTAAGCTTTGTTTGGCAAGAGGAGCTAGAAATGACAACGCGTCACCGAAACAAGGACCTGGCTCTTGCCAATTATGTACCATCTTCATTACAACGCTCAGCAAAGAGCCACTTACGCACAGCGAGCCCAGCATCCAGAAGAACGTGTGATCATTGACGCTCGCAGGTCCCGAGGCGGTGCTTCCTACATAGTGCATCTTATACTATAGTCCGCCATATATCATCGTCCATTATCGTCAACCGTGCCCTACAAACGATTATTGGATTCTTCGTCATAGCGGAGTTTACACATGTCTTAACCGGGTGCACTCGCAATGCAATCGATCATATAGCCTTTCTCATTAACGGGCGCTCCCCATAGTAGCCATGCACATCGAGCATGTCAAACAAGTCACAGGTGAGCCTTGGATTGATTCGCCTGCGTATTATTCTTTAGATGAACAAATAAACGCCATCGTGGATAAGTTGCGGTGATGGTGATACACTGACCTGACATAACTGTAGGTATGGACCTGAAGGTTATGTTTGGTGGAGATTGGAGCATACATGCTGATTATGAAAGTAAAGTCCTCCCGGCCACAGTGCCAGAAGGCGAACTACCCGGGGTGTCGGCTATTGTACGTTCCATTGCTGAAAACAAATCCAGTGTCTTCAATTCGGAGAGAAGCTAGAGGAGGGATCTTATCTCGCATAAAGCAGACCATCGAATCACGGAGAACACATTTCATTGATGACTATATATTACCAGGACTTCTTTATTTGATGGTGGTGTTCAACTTACAAACAGCAGGAAATCCATGATGAAAGGTCGCTTCTAAGCTTCAGATGCCATTGGCAAGGAACTAACGCCCTATACTTAGGCGGATGAGATAGAGCTGTTGGGATTGACGTCGTTGACAGAAGCGAACGTAAGCATTCTTCAGTGTTGCATAGAAGTGAAGAAATTCTAACAGTTATGCTAAGGTTCCCATGTCGTGTCATGCGATACCGCGAGCATTGAGGGGTGAACTTTCTTGCACCTGATATAGGAGATAACATCCACCACGTCCTACCACGGGAGTCTAAATCCAACTTATAGAGTGCCTCATCGCATCAACTTCGTGGAGCTACGCTCTTAAAATTTGAGTTGCTCTGGATCCGACTGTGCGGCTATCTCGGACTGCCCACGTACGTCCGGGAATTTCCAGCGCGCGTATGATCAATACCTCCATGATTTGCGCACGGTTCGCGTCGTGTTCTAAATTCTTCATGATCGTCATGGCAGCACGGCATGTGCATCTTTGCTCATGGGTGTAATAGCATTGCTGTCGTTTGCATCAGTCTTCGTATCTTCCTCACGAACGCCCAGCGCCCACATAACAGCCATGTATATTGAGAACCTCAAGCAGCCGACGAGCGAGCTTCACTCTCTTATCCTCGGTCTTATGCTCATTGCCTCTTGGATGAACAGATGAACGCCATCGCGAGTTTGACTACTCGCGCTTTCGACAGGTGAATCTTGAAGTTACGGTAAAATTACTGCGTTGAAGCAGGATCATTATAGATATCTCTGCAAAGGCATTCCTTAGCGGAGACTGGAACTTGCATACCGAATATGAACGCGCAATACTCCGGGCGACGATACTGGAAGGCGAGGTAGTGTTCGACGATCCGGACACGCTCGTATCAAAGGGGTATTGGTTTGGACTTGGAACCGGGCTATTTGAGATGTACATTGCCATCTGTGTTCTTGCGATTCAGTGAAGCTCAGCGTAAGCTCGGATATGAACAGTATCCCAAAAAGGCGCTAGAGACTTTCAGACTTACACTGTAAGAGTTTCCAGCAACTCCGTGCATTGACTATCGCTGAGAACGCATATCAGTTCATCGAAACCTCTGACCAATGGACTAGGGGTTTGTTTACCGATGAGGTAGGCAATTTCACATAGTTCTGGCCATCGGTTTTGGTCCCATATTAACAGGAACGGTCTTCTCGATGGTGGTGCTTCAACCTCGCAACCGGCCCAAAGCACCAACGCAATGGGTATGCGACGGCTCTTACGGCTTCCATGTTGAAGAGGGTCACTTCTAGCTCCATCGTCTATCGTGTTTGCAACGACTAACTTTTCATGCTTAGGTAGGTGAGAATAAGACCCTGCTGGAGTTGACCACAATAAGTTAAGAGAATGTAAGTCATTTGCTTGCGGGAGGATTAGCGATAATGCTTGCACCAAGGTTTCGTTTTATCTCATAGAATACCGGGTTCGTGAAGAGGCGACATTCCCGACGCCGGGATAGGAGATATCTACCTTCACGCGCTCTCTGGGGAGGCGGGATAAAAACCGTCGTAGATTATATCGAAATACATCAGCTTTGCGATTGTCAGAGCTCCGAGAGCAATCAAGGCGGTACACTCGAGCATTGCTTGGGTTTCGTTAGTGCGGATCCCCAGTAGTACCAACTCATTTCCAACCTTTGATTCTTGAATCATATATTTTGTTTACTATCTACCGATAATTTGAATTACCATTTCTATTACTAGCCGGAGAAGCGCAAGCCTTGGGGACTGTTATCCCAGCGATCACTTATCGAGTTATTAGCAGGGATTGACACCATTGTCGCTGAGAACACGATTATCATTCAACAATGCTGATCCACATCGCACTGACAACTAACTCCATAGGCGACAATACCAGAAGAGGACCATCGTCATACACAGCTGGGATGATACTCAAAATCCTCCCAGACACCCCTCCTCCACACTCGGCTCACAGAATGACAAATTCATCTTCGATTTCCGCACCGCTCTCCTTCCGCCCTTCTCTTTCTCCTTCTCCCTCTCTCTGCGCCTCTTCTCTCTGTGCTCGTCCTTCACCAGTGAAGGGAGGTATGGCAGGAACAAGAGCGAGTTCGCATCCGCCTCATCCTGGGAGGGCGTGCGTGGTATAGGACTATTATGCTGGGGGTATGATGATGCTGCGGGGGTAAAGTGTACGGCAATGCGGGGTATTGGGGACGACGGGGGCGGGGACGAGAGGGGAGTGTCGGAGTCAGAGGAGTCGGAGGAGACGTCCGGGGTGAGGGAAGGGAGAAGGTGGGACTGGTCGTGATGGACGTGATGTTGGTGATGGTGGTGGGGCGAAGAAAGGTCGTTAATCTCGACGGGCGGTTCGCGCTCGCAGACCTCAAAGGCGCGCGGATGGAAGTAGCTCCCTTTTGGCGGCCTGGCCTCGGCATTGGTGCCATTATAAGACTTGTACACTCTCCCTCCGCGCTCAGGGAGCGCACACCGATTGGGGGAAACAACAATAGGTGCGCGGTCGTACACGAATGGGGAATGTGTCGTCTCCGTGGACGTGAGGCCCGGCGTCGGGGGGAAATGGACGTGCGGCGAGTGGAGCACCTGCGAACAGGAGGCGAAGGGGAGCGGACTGGGGGTGGAGAGGCCCAGGGCGAACTCTGGGCCTGGCATGCTCTTCAAGATTGGGCGGGGCGTCATGGCGATCAATGGAGGGTGACCAGACAAAGGGTATCGAGTATGTGGGTAGGCTCAAGGCTGCGCGACGCACTTCCGAAGAAGGGGCCGCACACAGGCGACAAGGCCAGCAAAAATGGCGGGTCGTGCCCGCAGGGCGAGCGCTGCGCTGCTGGGATGGAGAATAACGTGGGTGTGGTCAATTTTCAATCTCCTTGTTGCGGGCTTATATGATGGAACGGACAGGAGCCACGTCCTGCGAGAACTCCCTAATTGGTTTGGCCGATGACCAGCGGGTTATAGGTCTAGACTGTGGCAGGTCAACATACCTACAGGCTGCAGCCGGTATTCCGCTGGCTGTACATGTGTTATAGTGGGGATGGATACCTTGGTACGTACATGTTTTGTGGAGCACAGACGGTGATGGAACGCAGGTGCAGATATGGTTGGGAAACGGGAATCCGCGGCGGTTGTAGTTGCAGCAGAGACGGGTGGAGACACGGAATCGATTGGACGAATGGCCCAGAAAGGTAATGGATAGTGATCGTCGCTCCACACTCACAAGTCGCAGTGGAGCATCTGCCCTCGACGTAACATACCGAGATGTCGGAGGTTCGTCAGCAGAATAGAAGCAGACGAGAAGGGTCTCAAGCGAATCCGATGTTTAGACTGTGAATGTACAGCGGCGGTGGCTTGACGCCTGACTTCAAGCACGACAGTCGCGGCTAACCGTTTGTGTGGTCAGCGGACACAGGAACACGCAGGCCATATCTATTATCAATGTCAATTTCGCTGGGCAGCCAGGCAGCACTACCGCGTCGTCACTCGTCCATGCCAACTGGCAACAAGCATCTTAAAGGATGATGAATTGTTAAATTTAGTATGGTGAAATGTTATGAATGGTGAATTGCTATGATACAATAATGCATGTGAAACCGATGTTTTAATAGCAAAAAAAGCAAGCAAGAAAGCGAGAAATGAAAGATCCCTGAACCATTCAGGTTCTTTGCGAGCCCTCCTGACAGAAGAGGGCTCTACATACCGTCAGTGTCAACGCACAACTACCGAGGGAGCACTAGTACGCTGTTAGATTGGGATTTCGGGAAGACACCAGAGATTCCAACAGCTTCACAACAGACATTCTTGTTCTCGACAGAATTGTGCACAGGTGATGATGTCCGACGACTTGACCAACGACTCCTCCTTAACCGACCCCTTTAGTTCCTCCCATCCCTTCCTAATAGTAAGCGAGAACAAACTTCTTTCGATGCATGCAACGACTCGTGACTCTGGCGTCCACCACCTGCACATTATCCCCCCCTCCCTCCCCGAGTCCCAGAACACCACTCGGCACCGGTAGCGGTACCGAAGCCGATCACTTCATTATCCTAGATGCTCACGCTCTCCTCGACGGCCGGGCGAGCGCCGCGCGAGGGGGTAGGGTAATCAGGCCGCCCATCGTGGTACCCTTCGAGAGGGACAGCGAGAACGACGGGAAGGCGGCGAAGGGGTCGTTTGGCGAAGGCGACGCGACCATCGAGTGCGTGAACTTCCCGAAGGCGAGGCGCTGCCCATGGCTGAGGAGATCCTCTGCCTCTGCTGCAGGCACAACGGTCTTATTCACTGGGGCACGGGGGGACCAGAGGGAGCCGTCCTGCTCCCCAAACATGAGCTGAGTTGGGCCCGAAGAAGCGAGTCCCACCATGTCTCTGTCCATCTGAGCAGAAGCGGGCGCCGCAGATGTAGGCCCGACTTCCAGTGTGACGGACTGCTAGAAGGCCTGCGCGAGACTCGTGTTGGCTGGCTCAGGCACGACGAGCTCGCCCTCTGCGTGCATCGAGAAGGACTGCGCGAGGGGCGACGGGACGACCTTGAATGCGCTGGGGAACACCGGGCGCGACGTGAGCTGAATAGGCGCAGGGACCCGCTTCTTAGGGGTGCTCTCCAATTTCTTCTCGACAGAGCGTACGTGGGCACGGGCGGGAAGGCCCTTGATCATGTCCCCCTGCTCACAGTGCTTCGGCCATCTGCACTCCACGGACCGCCGGCGCTCGTCGCTCTCGGAGCGGTGGAGACAGACGGCGGGTATGTTGGCACAATAACAACTCGGAAAGTGTTGCATAGCGGGATGTGAATGATCTAGGAGAGTGGAGGAGACATGGAGGCGGTAGTTGGAGTGGAGGCCATGTGAAGGATGGAAAGGGACGACGACGATGATGGCGCTATAGCAGCACTGAGAGCAGCGCGCAGCACGATGTGGGTGTGGGGAGAAGGGAGGAGACAAGGAGGCGGAGGCTGGGCTTGGGAGCGATGAAGACGAATGGCGGCGATGTTGCAGCGCCAAGATTGTCGCGTCGAACGATGTAGGCGGGGTAGAGAGGGTAACGAGAAAAGAAGGTGATGGGATAGAGAAGTGAAGACGTGGGAAGACTACAATATGGGAGGATTGGGAAACGTCATCGGACATCGTTTCTGCACATTAATGTTCTCCCACACTCTGTCAGACGCTTGCCTTGTCTGGCTTTTGGGAACGGGTTGGCATCTGCTCCCATCGATTACCTTAGTACCTGCTATCGATCACTCATCACTCTCTGCAAACTACTCTGTTAGCGTTAGCATCGTATCGTCCTGTAGGCTATCAGTCGTCTTTGACCCTATTCACTTATATTAACAAACTCATCTCAAGAACATGTCTGCATTCGCCCAAAGCACAAATGTCAGGTTGGAAGACAGCACTGTCAACGTTGCTGGCGGCGATCTTGTCTATAACCATTGTATGATATATTTTTTCTCCATCTATGAGAGCATTACTGAAACTATTTTCAACGTACAAGTTCACGGTGGTCTGGTCAATAATGGGAATAATGAGAACGGTGCGATTCATCATGATTTCCCTTTGCCCAGGCAAATCTAATGCTACTTGACTTCAGTTTTTAGCTTGCTGAGGCCTCTCGTCGCTTGGAACGCTCTTTACAACTCTGCTGAACGAGAGCAACAGCATGCGCTTACTTGTGAGGAAGGCACCCGCACACACGTCCTCAACGACATCGAGCAATGGGTCACAGATCCAAGTCTTCCCGCCGTTTGCTGGCTTTCAGGTTATGCTGGCACTGGGAAGTCAACAGTCGCTACCTCCATCGCCGAAACATGCGGCAAGCGCGGCTGGGTTCCCTTGACTTTCTTTTTTTCGCGTGGCAAGGAGGGCCGCACAGACTTGGTGAAGCTTGTACCTACGCTGGCCCAACAGCTTGTCCAGCACATCCCATCTCTTCAGATCCCTGTCACACACAGCCTCGCCAAACATCCAGCATTGTTACACCTAAATTTGAAAGAGCAGCTTGAAAAACTCATTTTATTTCCGATACGCACCCTCCCCAATATTCCATTCATTCTTATCATCATCGATGGGATCGATGAATGTCGTAAAGACAACGGCAAAAACGAGAACGAGAAAGTGGAGGATCAGAGACGCCTAATCAAAACGATTTGTGACTTCGGTAAACTATTTCCATCCCCTCCTCAGAAACTCCGCTTCCTCCTTCTTAGTCGGCCAGAAGATCAAATCGAAAAGGAATTTGCTAGTTTCAGGATCATGCACCTACGCCTTCAGGACTTCTCGAGTACCGATGATATTCGAGTTGTTCTTGTGAAGGGATTCAATAGTATTCGTCGGAGGCATCGAAATACAATCCGAGATGCATCCAATTGGCCCTCTGCCTACCAACTGGAGAAAATTATTAGAAAATCCGAAGGCGTGTTCATCTATATCTCAACTCTACTTCGATTCATTGATGACGACTCTGACGGCGATTCTGACGGCGATTCCGACAATGATTCTGAGGTACTCACACCTCCTGAAAAGTTAACTAAGGCATTGGTGGCACATAGTGGCCTGGACTCGATCTACCATCAAATATTATCGACATTGAAACGCCAATCCAGAGATTTGATTTCTGCTATCATCTTATTTCGGAAGCCTCTTTCAATTACTGCAATTGCAGATCTCTGGGAGATGGAGCCAATGAAAACAAAGATAATGCTTTCTCGATGCAAATCAATTTTTAGCATACCTGAAGATGATATGACACCTGTCATACCCTATCATGCATCTCTTGGAGATTTCCTTACAGATGCAAAACGATCCAGGGAATTTTATATTCAACCTGATGAGTGGCATAACAAAATTTTACTTCATTGTGTTAATATGCTGAGAAAATGCTTTGAAGTGCCACAGCATGACAAATTTATCACACCTGCAGTTTCATATGCAAGTAACTATTGGGCATACCATCTTGGGAAGTCATCTTGGTTTTCTCAGGCAGATTTGGAAAGTTTTGTGAAAAGTATCCTTCAAGAACATTTACAGTCCTGGTTAATTACATTAGGAGATTTTGAAGAGTGGAAGTACCTTGAAATGGATCTTCAAACTAGTATTAAGGTAGGAATGATTACTTTTTCTTCATAACTTTCTGATGGATTCATACCATCAGGCAATATCATCAATGAAACCTTTAAAGAGTTTGTGTGAAAAAATTAAAGCTATAATATGTGTATGTGGAATATCTGATAATAATAAGAGAACAACACTCATGTGAACATGGCATTTCACATTCAGGATGTAAGTGACAAAGAAAAACTCTATCAAATATGCAGAAATTATATTAATTTTTCAATGTTTCTGGTTCTCTTATGAACAGTTTGTATGAGCTATTTGCAATGACTTTCAATATTGTTGCTGACATGTTCATGCTGTCATTAACTGAATATAGGCAGTAAGTACTATTTGTCAAAAATAGAAGTGTAATTTTCTCAACCTTTGCTCCTGCTGGCTGAAAACAGGCTGTAGGTGGTTTTTTTCTACAATGGAGGTGTTCAATGCTTACCCCTGGCTCCTGCTGGCTGAAAACAGTATGTAAGTGGCTGTTTGTTCACAATGGAGGTGTTCACTGCTCACCCCTGACTGATGCTGGCTGATTTCAGTATGTAAGTGGCTGTTTATTCACAATGGAGGTGTTCACTGTTCACCTGTGGCTCCTGCTGACTGATTTCAGGGAGTAAGTGGCTGTTTGTTCATAATGGAGGTGTTCACTGCTCACTCTTGGCTCCTGCTGGCTGAAAATAGAAAGTAAGTGGCTGTTTGTTCATAATGGAGGTGTTCACTACTCACCCCTGGCTCCTGCTGGCTGATTTCAGGTTGTAAGTGGCTGTTTATTCACAATGGAGGTGTTCATTGGTCACCCCTGCTGGCTGAAAACAGCATGTAAGTGGCTGTTTGTTCACTATGGAGGTGTTCACTACTCACCCCTGGCTCCTGCTGGCTGATTTCAGGCTGTAAGTGGCTGTTTATTCACAATGGAGGTGTTCACTGCTCACCCCTGGTTCCTGCTATCTGAAAACAGTATGTAAGTGGCTGTTTGTTCACAATGGAGGTGTTCACTGCTCACCTGTGGCTACTGCTGGTTGATTTCAGTATGTAAGTGGATGTTTGTTCACAATGTAGGTGTTCATTGCTCACCCCTGCTGGCTGATTTCAGGAAGTGAGTGGCTGTTTGTTCACAA
>JASFDF010000043.1:0-43616 GCA_036937115.1 Nidularia sp. FH-822889
AACAGCTTCTTCAAGATGCCACCGAAATATCAAAGGCGTGTCTGATCCTGGCATCCTGTTGAATATCTGGTAGATTTCAAAGCGAAGAGAGATAGATTATAGTTTTCTGGCTCTGTCTGTGCTCTCCGACAAAAACTTTCTGCCAACTCTTCTATGCTCTCTGGAGCCCAAATACATCCAGAATGCGCGACGAGGTCGAGAGCTAACCTCTCGCGTTCGGATGTAGAATTTACATCCGCTCCAGCTAGAAAAACTGGATACCAAGACGGCTGCATTTTAGATGCAGTAATATTTGGAGGACCAACGTTGGCAACAGAAGGAGGCAGGGAAGAAGATGGGTGGGAAAGAAGCCGAGGTCTGATCGGCGGAGGATTCGGGGGAAAAGGTACAGCACCCAAACTGATCGAACGCCTAGAGGTAGGATGAGAGGTGGATGGGGTGGATATTGGTGGATAGTCGTAGACGGGAAGTTGAGACGAGATGGGAGGAGGATTCGGGAAAAATGGCATAGCATTGGGGTCCAACTGAGAACTTGAGCTGTGCGGTTGAGGATCAAGATCAGAGTTGTAGCCGTGGCTATCGAGGGTGCTCGTTTTTTGGAGTTGAAGTTGCATCTCTTTTTCCGGAAATATTTTTGCGTCTATCTCGTCAACAAGAGTTCCGCTGCTACTGGACCATGAAGCAGTCGAGGATGGTCGGCTAGTATCAGGTATCTCTCAACGGGTCAGTCCAGGGGGACCATTTCTGGAAAGGATATTCAGATCTACTGAAGCTTGGTGCATCATTTGTCAGACGAGAATGAGGGTTTTGGTGTAACTAAGCGTTGAGTGAAAGTTTAGCAGATAATCGATGTTGTACCGAGTGTAGATAGTAGGGAAACAGTCGAGAAATATATAGCAACAGCGAGCCCATTTAAACTTTTGGATATTTGGCAATGCAACCTACGTTTCAAAATATAATAATTCGATGGGAGCTCCAAGAGACAATAGCTATTATCCAAATTCGGAAGAAGCAAGGCCATCATCGCACCTATTTGGGCCTTCTGCAAATAGTTCTTATCTTCGATCCACTCTGGACAATTAAATCATCAAAACCAGCCTTCGCACCAATGCAAGCATGGTGTGTATGCTGTGCAATGGCATGGATACTAATAATTGTCGCCCTCTAGTGAAAGTTGGAGATCCCATCTGAAGAATGATGGCAACTGGAGCACCTTGTTGTGTGCTCCCAAGTGTTGCTTGACGTTCCTCCGGAGTTATAGTTCATTAGTTGCCAAGAAACAGGTCCGAAAGTTGTGCTGTATTCACAATCGAAGATTTCGTCTTCCAAGTGTCGAAAAGTTGAAACGCTAAATCGTCGGGGCCTCAGTAGTCTTCATGACTCCTCACCATCGTGATTGAGTAGTTGCCACAGGAAAGGAATGCAGCAGAGCAAGAGGGTAGAAATTTGCTAGTGCGGATGTTGAAAGATTGACCAGTATACTAGAGTTTTTCGTATCGTCAACGTTGACGTCGAGTTCAAGACGAGGTGTCTGAAATTGAGCCTAGCAAATTTTGTGAATTAATTCTTCACACGCCTAAATGGTACCCACTGCGGACATTGGCTTCTAAATCTGCCGGATTTAGAGGGAATAAATAGTGGATAAAATAAAAATATATACATACCTCTATCTGCCGGATATAGGGAAAATAAATTCTTAATAAATTCTATAATAAATTCTATCTTTATTCACTGTATTTATTGTAAATAAATCCACATAATATCCATCCGAGAAATCAAGATTATATTTAAAATAAAAACTACATTAATGCGCCAGATATGATATTGGAGAAAATAAGAATAAATACGCCGGATACAATCACAATCTCTTCCCCATCAATCCGCTGGATATATTGTGAATTTATTGAATCATGTGATTTTCATGTGACCTACAATCACCGTTATGTCCTCATGACCATACACATACTTAGTGTTGAAACACACCTGGTATGGCCTTACAATATTTAATAACTATTACTACATCAATCTTGCTAAGGTTCAAATCCACGTTCCACTTACACTGAATTACATAGAGCTCTACCTTGAAATAATGGCCTGCTGTATATTATGATGTTCCTGCCAATGTTAATTAGCTTTGATAACATCTAGATCTCACTTCAATATTGCTTGAATTTCGTGCTAACCGACTGTACATAAGCCAAAAGGTGAGAGTGAGAAGGCCTTATAATTATCAGATGTATTTCGATGCTACATATATGTATGGCCTACTGTAGTTCTCAGTCCCAGAGCTCAGACACCTCCATGGTCCGAGTAAGGAGGTAACGGTGATTGTAGGTCACATGAAAATCGCATGATTCAATAAATTCACAATATATCCAGCAGATTGATGGAGAAGACACCATGACTATATCCAGCAGATTTATTCTTATTTTCTCCAATACCATATCTGGCATATTGATGTATTTTTTATTTTAAATATATTCTTGATTTCTCTGATGGATATTATGTGGATTTATGTACAATAAATATGGTGAATAAAAATTAGATTTATTATAGAACATATTACAAATATATTCTCCCTATATCCAGCAGATAGAGGTATGTATATATTTTCATTTTATCCACTATTTATTCTCTCTAAATCTGGTGGATTTAGAAGCCAATGTTTGCAGTGATGCTGTATGGTTGTTCTGCATAGTAGAGAAAATAATGGATAGTGGCATCAAATAAGCTGCTAGACAAGTCTAGTGGCACTGTGTTTGACATTGAGGGTATGAGGACAGTAGGGCATGAGAGGCAGAAGTCAGGATCACAAGTTAAGTTGCTGAGCTTGCACATACTTGGCAGAAGACATGGAATTAAATATTTGCATACAAGGCTCAGCTAAAAATAGAAATGGAAGTTCTTTCATGTGTCTTACATTTGACACTTCCTGAGTGTGGTTACTGTGGTGTGACCTATGTTATGACAAGAATCAGGAATGATGATATAAATAAATATTTATATGTATTTACTGTGCACAGCCTCCATCCCATCACTTATCATTCCAAATCTTGCTTCCTTTCTTCCCTCAGTCATTCCACTCACAGCAGTGTGACTGAGGGTATGTTTCCCATTTACCTGTTGTTTTATATATTGTACTTACATTATTATTAGTTAAAGCACATCACTGTGCTTATCTAGGTATGATAATATAGTCATTCCACTCACAGCAGTGTGACTGAGGTTAAAAGCACATCACTGTGCTTATCTAGCCATTGTCTAGATCTTGTCATGTTAAGTGTCAAAAGTTATGGTTGTATGAGCTTTGTGCTTGTGGTCAGAAAGTGGCAGTGTGTGTAAATATTCTGATGGGCTATATATAGACTGTATCTATCTTGTCTATGTACCTTATCTGAGTGGACCCAAGTCCACAATCCATCCCCCTTTATTGTTTGTTCTCACTGGCCTCTTAGTTCTTGGAGGAGAGTGGCACTCCATAATAGGAGTTTTTAAATCAAGTTATATGTAGTGATAGGAATAAATTCATCAATTTTTTAAATAAATTGAAAGTACATTAGTTAAGTCTTGGTAGGCCCTGTTCGGCATTGATAGTCTAGGATTATGATTCTGGCTTCCAGTACATGACGTTCAGTCGCGGTTCGACCATGGGGCCGTACACCTCTCTTCCTGAAATAATACTTTATGAATGTTATCGTCAAGGATGCATAACATAATCTGCTCTAGCCTGTAACAAAGACAATAAACTTGCCATTAAGTCCATCAAATAAATTCAGAATCGTATGTATAATAAACAGGCACAACTACAATTCTATACAGGAGAAAGAGAGAGGAGATAGATCAAGGGAAAATGGTATATATCACTGTCTTTCTGGAGGAACTCGAGCAGTGTCTACTAAATGTAGGGTATCGGGGAGAAATCCAACATCCAGCTCGGAATTCACTAGAATCTCGGCATGGCTAGACCGCTGGGCGTTTCATCGGAGGATTCTAATTCCAAGGTGCTCTGAGAATCGGGAGACAACGCATCAGGCGTCACAGGAGGTAAGTCTTGACTCGTGTCATACCGAACGCTCTGAGTAAGATTGAATCGATCCTGCACCAGAGATGCTTCAGTGATATCGTGCACAAAACCAAAAGTATTCGAACTTGGCGTGGCGTGACCATGTGTGGGGTACATATCATTTGGATATTCAATAGGAGTGTGGAGATCACACAGTCCGAAGGAGTTCGATTGCGGCGTGTAATGCATAGACACCGTGTATCGGTCCAGGTCGTCAGCAGTAAGAGTGTTATCGAGTCCAAGCACATTGGGAGTCGACGTGTGTTGAGTAGTGATGGGGGATCGAGCAATGCGGTTCAGCTCGGCAAGAGCCTGGGTGTCGACAGATCCAAATGGGTTCAAAGACATTGCACGTGGAGTTGGCACGGTAGGTTCATTGGATCGTTCCTCTGCACTCTGCCCGGGGACGCTAAACAGCAATCCATATGGGTCGGATTGAATCAACGTGCTTTGGCTAGCACCATCAGATCGAATGGCCGGGTTCTGCTGCTCAGGCTGTTCTGACTGGTCACGGCTAACTTCCGAAGCGCGATGGAGTCCGACATCCGTATCATCCTCCGAAATGACTAGTTGCTAATAACGCGAGAGCCAACTTGAATAAGGGGATGAAAAAAAGCGCTATCAGAATGAATACGCACATTGGAGGACCCGGTGGGCTCAAATTCGAAGGAATGGAGAGGGGATTGTGAGATGGTATACCCGCTTACGAAAGAGCCGAAGCGTTCGATGCGTGAACCAATAAGCTGCCGTTGATGCCGAATATGCAAAGCTAGCGCATCCTGCACGGACTGCCAAGGTACTTCTATAGATGCAATGCGCCTCATACCATAGAAGGCACCGATGATTATATACGAGCAGAAAATCACATAAAGAGAGTAAAGACGGATACGCTCTTGATCCACCAGAGGTTCTGATAAAGTCACTCGTAATTCCTCAGGAGACTAGTCCACCAGAATGATAAGTATACCGCTTTGTTGGCAGCATAGTCGAAGAGTAATCACCATCATGCTTGAACTGTATGTGACGTACTTTATCGTGCGTGAAGGTGGTGTTTGGGATGGGCGGATTGCTCGTGAAGAATGCTAGGGTGCCGTATTGTTGTTCGTGAAGGGTTTTTGCGTTACTTCGTGTATGGAATCGGGCTGTGGGTGGTTTATATGATATGAAATAGGGGCAAGCGGTCAGCTCTTATATTACAAGACCTTACCGATGTGGACAATGGTCGAATACAAGGAGGCGAAGGAAGCAACGAGTGTGCGCGCCCACTGTCTCTAGGAGTTGGACAACTGCTGGAAGTGAGAACAGACGCATCTGTATCGGTATCTATGCATAATTATATGTCCACAATAATCTTCGCGTCAGAGTGAAGACGTGGCCACAGTGCAATTGTGAGAGTCAAAGTCAACGTTGTCAGAGGAACTTGGCTATGTCAGGGATACCGGTCGTGTTTGGCGAAGAGTTGGGGCCATATTTGGCACTGGGCCCCCCGCCAAACAAGACACGTGAGAAAGAAATGAGTGTGCGGCGATTGGCTGGGCCCTGGCAGACTCCGATTCATTCCGTCTAGAGAGGGTCACGCGTGACGGGCAGCGCTACTCTCCCTTCCTCCCAAAAACCCGCAACACAAAATGCTCTCGAGGCTCACAGCAGGAGCCTTGAAGAAGTCCGCAAGCCTTGGGGCGTCCCGAGCCTCCACCCTGCTCGGCGGTTCGCGCACTGCCTCAGTAAGCCCCCCTGTTCGCGCCATGCTCGGCGTCGCTGAACACGACATGTCACTAGGCCCGCTTTGCGTCTACTAATGCCTCCTCGTCCTCCTCCGCGTTCGAGGTGCGTGCAGCTGAGAACGCAGCGTCAGAAATCCCACTGAACCTCCCGCACAGTCCTTCATGAACTCCCGCGCGACCCTCGCGTCCGTGTCGCTCTTCACCGCTGGCTCGATAGCGTGGTACACCCACCTCTACGGCAACCTGCCGTTCCTCGGTGAAGTGCACGCCGGCCATCTCAGCGACGAGGGTCTCCATCCTGCCTCGTATCCCTGGCCCCACAAGGGCTTGCTCGACACCTTCGACCATGCCAGGTAAGTCCACCCGCCCTACCCCGCGCGACCTGTTATTCACGTGTGCTACTTCGCCTTGCAGTATTCGTAGGGGATACCAGGTCTACCGCGAGGTCTGTGCGGCGTGTCATTCCCTCGACCGCATCGCTTGGCGCAATCTTGTTGGTGTGTCCCACACCGCCGACGAGACGCGTGCGATGGCTGAGGAGGTCGAGTATACCGATGGGCCGAACGAGGAGGGCGAGATGTTCCAGCGCCCTGGTAAGCTCTCCGACTACATGCCCCCTCCCTACCCCAATGAGGAGGCTGCTCGCGCCAGCAATGCTGGTGCCCTGCCCCCTGATCTCAGCTTGATCGTCAAGGCTCGCCATGGTGGCGCTGTAAGTTCGGTTCCCGTGTCCCTGCCCATAACCGCATCTAACACGCGTCTAGGACTACATTTTCTCTCTTTTGACCGGCTACATTGACCCCCCGGCTGGTGTCGAAATCCGTGATGGCATGAACTACAATCCTTTCTTCCCCGGTGGCGCCATCTCCATGGCCCGTGTCCTGTTTGATGGCCTGGTTGAGTATGATGATGGTTCGTGTCATTTTGTTACACGACGTGGCCATAATTGCTTACCGACCTACAGGAACTCCCGCTACCACTGCACAAATGGCCAAGGATGTCGTGACGTTCCTCAGCTGGGCTGCTGAACCCGAGCACGATGAGCGCAAGAAGTACGGCATCAAGGCCGTCATCCTCTTCTCTACCCTCTTCTGTATCAGCGTGTACGTCAAGCGCTTCAAATGGAATGTGATCAAGAACAGGAAGATCTGTGAGTATATTTTCTTACCCAATACCTCGAGAAACTACGTGCTGACATCTGCGCAGTGTACAACCCGCCATCCAATGGGAAGCACTAGAAAGAGGCACTCTTATGTACATTGTAGATGGCAGGAGTGGAAGCTAGGACTGGATAATTCTACTAATAGAACTGCATGATGAAAACTTTTATACAAACTTGAAATCACATTTCACTGATGGGTGGTTCTGTAAATAGTGGTTATATCCATTTTCCCACGGTCCATAATGCGTATGATTTTTAAAGTCCCGACGGCTTGCAACCTTTTCGACCGTCATCAGCGTGTCTACCCGCCCACTTGCCACAACTACTCCCCGGCGCACCCTACACAACCCGCAGTATATCCCCTTTCCATCTCTATAGCATTCAACTCACATACCTATATACATACCACCGCCATGTCCTCCGATTCTTGGCCGCCACAACTCAAGTATGTCAGCTACATCCACGAGAAGTTCATCCACACATTCATTCTGCCACAGGGACTGGGTCGCAAAATGCCTCGGCCAAATGACGGACTCGAACAGAACCGAAGCGCAAGCTGAACTAAGAGAGGTAATTGCTGACGCTTTTAATGCCCATTCGCTATGGACGACCGATTGGGCTGGGGTGCAACTCAAGAGGTTCTGTGTAGCCCTCTGCGTCGCCATTTGCTGACACTCACTCACTATTACATGTCATAGTTTACTGCCCAAGCCACCCCCAAATCTGGCCAACCTCAAGCGCAAGACGTGTGTCCTCTCCTTTTCTACAATCTGTTGCATCATACGCTAACTCGGCCCTTGTTCTTGTTCCTAGCTTGGACAATACCCCCACAGCTAACAAAAAAGCGAAGAAGTCTGCCCTCAAATCCGCAGCCGCAGCGACATCCCAGGTGAACGACTTCAATAATCAAGCCGCCCTCAACCGCCGGGCACAGCGATTCCAGCGCGAACACGAGATCGAGCGACAGAAAAGCGTCGGCGTCGGCGGCCAGCAATCGTACCTCAAGTCGAACTATCAGACTTCGCACTTATTTAGCAAGGGTTCTTCAGCAGCGGCATCAAGGTCAGCATCGCCGTATGTCGATGATCACCAGGCGGATCCAGTATGCCCGTTTCGCTCCGTTTGGTGTGTGGGTGCGTCTGGCTGACATCCTACCTCGCAGAACGTTATGGACTGGGATCCGGACACGATCGTCGGCACATCAACAGAGATCTTCAAGGACTACCTGCGTCTAACCAGTGTAAATTATACCCTTGAACCAATCAGAATCAGACTTGGTATTCATGTTCCCATTAGGACCCTAAACCAGAAACAATACGCCCCTACCCCGTCCTCCAAAAAACACTTGTCGAGCTCAAAAAGCGGTGGAAGGAGCAGGTCCAGTACAGTTGGATATGTAGCCAGTTCAAGAGCCTACGGCAAGATCTCACAGTGCGTCTCCCCCACTCCCCCACAGGCGCGTTGACATCGGGGATCGTGCCCTTCGATAACCTCCATCCTCCTTTTCATCCTTTTTCATTGTAGGTGCAACGCATCAAGAACGAGTTCACGGTGCAGGTGTACGAGATCCACGCGCGGATGGCGTTGGAGAGTGTGAGTGCCCTTTTCCTCCTGTGGTATTTTTGGTGTGTTGGCGTGGTTTACGTGGGAGGTTTTTAGAGCGACATGGTGGAATATAACCAGTGCCAGGCTACTCTGAAGACGCTGTACGATCTCGGGATACCTGGCAAGGTGGAGGAGTTCACGGCGTACCGGATCCTCATGCTCCTGCACGGCCGGAATCGGAGCGGTGCGTGTTCTCGTCCCAATTTTCTTGTCTTCAATCGTTAAATCACGGATTATTTTACTCGTTTTTTGCAGAGTTAAATCTATTTGTAGGTCAGCTAACAGACAAACAGAAAGCGGATACAGCGGTCAACCATGCACTGGCGGTACAGCGTGTATTGGCGATGGGCAATTATCATTCACTCTTCGAGTTATACTTGTCTGCCCCGAATATGGGCGCGTATATCATGGACCATTTTATTGACCGAGAGCGGGCAAAGGCGCTCATGGTTATCACCAAAGCGTATGCCTGTTCAATCCACCCCTGGTGTACTTCATTGGCACTGACCTTCCATACGTGCACAGATACATGCAGATACCCCTCGCCTTCTTGCGCAACGAGCTCGCGTTCGACTCTCTCGATCATGCGCGCACCTTCCTTGTGGACCACACCGCAGCGTACTTCACTAATCCCAATGAAGCCGACGCCGGGAAGATCGTCGACTGCAGAGCCGTCGTGCCGCAGCTCGCGCAAGTCTTCGAGGACAAGTACCGCAAAGTTCTTATCAAGGGCGCAATATAAGGCCACTGTCTGGTTTTTCTTTTATTTTTCTTCTAGGGTTCCTTCTCGTCCCGCTTCCATTCCTCTCTCTCATTTATTCGCTTTGTCTCCGTCTCTTTTCTCCATCCTCCCATCTTTTTCTGTCCACAACCTATCGATGAGCACTCTATCCTCTTCTATTCTATCTTACGCTGGGATACCCTTCATCAAGAGCCATATCCCGTCCTCGACGTAATACCCCGGACGCCTGCAATATCGTCCCTGTTACTATCGTGGGCAGTTGCCGTGCACATGTGGTTAATATTGGAGTCAGAAGTGAAAGTGCGGGGGAGGGAGTAGATGTGATTTCAGTGAGGGGGCGAGGTGTACTGAGTAGATTATCAAGATTTGTATTATGGAATAAGATCCCTTTCGTCCCCTGAAACCTGTCATAGTGTGATGCGAGTTACCCAAGAGCTGTATTACTAAATCTGCCAAAAAGAAAAGGCTACAGGACACTCTACATGTTATTATAGATGTACACTTCTGATGCTGTATCTTCTATCTAGTGGAACTTTTCTCTTTACATTATCCTCAATCACGCATGCGAGCTGGTATGAACCGCCGGAGGACGACCTCGCGCACGGAGTAGTGCGCGAAGCAGGCCGGAGAGTCAAGGACATCGAGAGACAGACGGGAACGGGCGGGTATGGTGACGTAGACGAGGATAAGAGTCTTATCAAGGAGTCAGTCTGATGTCTGGCCGGCTAATGTAATGAATCACACACCTTTTGAACCTGGGAGTTGACTCGATTGATAGTGCTAAGCCATGACCAGGCGAAGGGAGATGAGTTTTGGAGGTCGATCGAAGAGGTCTTCTGGTCTTCTGGGTCTTCATATACGGGGCATACTACAAGCGCAAATCTGGAATAGAAAGTTAGCTAGTATGATCAGGCGCTAGCAGCATAACAGAACATACTCAGCATGAGTGAAAATAGGGCCTCTCTTGTACAGGAGGTAGTCGACGCAAAACTTAATCCCGCCCTTGACAACCCACCCAAGTGATCGGTAGTGGTGGTAAACGACGTAATTGATCAGGAAGGGATTATCAAACTGCAGTGGTTTTGAAGGCTGGACGGACGAGGGAGCGGGAAGATAGGGAAGAAGATGGACATCCTGGAAAGCGATCCAGATTTGTTGGAGGGTCATCGGCTCCATCTTGAAGAGAATGAGCAACGGTCTCAGAAGAAGAATGCGAGGCACGAACAGTGTGTCGGTCCAGCACAGTCAAGCAATCCAGATTCCAAAGCAAGAAGAACGCTTCTTGCAGCGTGAGCTGAAGATGCTCGACGTCCTCTAATGGCTCTTCTTCCAAACCCTCTTCCTGCTGTTCCGCAACGGGAGTTATTGGCGACTCGGCCATAACAGGTGCACTGGGCCGCCATGTAGCAGCTGATGGAATTGCAGGACCAGACAGTGCAGGTGTGATAACGCGTCCTTCGGTCTCGAAAATCGTCTCCGCCTCATCCGCAACAGCAGCGATCGCACGCGCACGGTCGAGCTTGAATTGCTTGCGCTCGGCTCGTCGTCTGGCAGTGACCTCCTCTGAGGTCAATTCTATTTTGGAGATCAACAGATACATTAAATACACGACTGGAATTCTGTGTAATAACATGTGCACGAACGTTTTCCTCCCATCTTCCGGATATTTATCTGCCTCGCTAACCAGCTGGGCTCGCTGCGAGATAGATCACCCTT
This sequence comes from Nidularia sp. FH-822889, assembly GCA_036937115.1. Taxonomy (NCBI): domain Eukaryota; kingdom Fungi; phylum Basidiomycota; class Agaricomycetes; order Agaricales; family Nidulariaceae; genus Nidularia; species Nidularia sp. FH-822889. The sequence continues at coordinate 11,013 of JASFDF010000043.1, forward strand.
TCCAAAGAACCCCCGCCTCCACAGCAAAAGCGCATGGTCAGGATTGGAGACCCATACAGAGCGCGTTGTGGGGTCGAAGACGCCCTCGCAATGGGGATTCTCAACTCGAGTCAGAGAGAGTCCAAGAAGACCGAGAATTGATTTTATTTGGGTCGGAGGTGGGTTTATGAAGAGAAGCGGGAGAGGATTTCCGTAAATTCTGTTATTTTCATTTCGTCTTGCGCCGCCTTTGTGGGGCCCTCTTGGACGCGTGCTGGGTGCGACGAGCGACATGGATGTGAAGCCGAAGCGGGAGCTCTAAAAGTAGTAATTTGCATTGACTCTGGAGGGCTTAGACTTCTGAATAAAATAATTGCAAACGAGATGGGGAAGCCACGTGATGTTAGGCACATCTAGCGACGACGAGTGGCAACCACGACCACAACCGCGGCGAGGATCCCACAAACAATTGCGAGTTTTCACTCCTCAGTAGCGATATGTCGGATCGAAGAAGGGCCGAAATTGAGGCCAAAAAGGCCAAGCTTGAGGCGCTAAGGAAAGCCAGAGCTGACAGAGTGAAGGCAGACACTGAACGAAGGACTACAGAGGTGCGCGTCGGCCAGTAATTATACTCGTGTCTCGCTTAATCATAATCTTGTAGTCCACTGTTTCCTCATCCCTCGCGCGTAAGAACCTGGACGAAACTATCAATGATCTTCTGGGAAGCAGTACACGCAGTGGTGGCCTCGACAGTCGCGACCTCACCCCCTCCTCTTCGATTCCCGGCTCGCCGTCTTTAAGGGACACAACAGGTCTCCCTGGCCCATCTGCGCTCTCGATTTCTGGGTCTGGGCGTGCCAGTAGACAAAGCGACTTCTCCACAGATCGCGTCAGCGCAGGGACAGGGACCACGCTTGCTCTTTCTACTAGTTCGGCCACGGATAATGTCATGGAGCGGTAAGTTACTCCTATTGTGGCTTTCAGTTTCTTGAACTAAGAAGCAGAATGTAGGACCATGGTACCACGGACCTATCCCGATCTCATCGACGTGGAACAAGAGCTATTTGAACTGCCACAGAAAGTATGTCTGGACTTTCTGTTTTACTGAGCTACCTCTAACATAGCCTGATAGGAACGAGTCACGTACAACAAAGAGATTCAAACAACTGCCGTAGAAGAGACTCCTGCGGAATATGAAGAAGATTTGAGGCAGAGGATATCGAAAGAACGTGATATCGAGTCAGAAAAAGTAGATAGGGCAGCGCGAGAGAAGGAGCTCGAAGAAGAGAGCGTGAAGCTGGAACAAGAGATCGAGCAAGAAATCCGAGGTATGTTCTCGTCGTTATCTGTTATGCAACTTATACTGACCATTCCCAGAGCTATCGGAGGACGAACGTACCAGTATCCTCACGGCACCCGAATTCCTTGAATTCGTTGAGCACTCATCAAAAATAGTGCAGCGCGCTCTCAACGATGGATATGACTATATACGCGATTACACAATAGGAGCTGAAGCCGGAGGGTGAATCCTTTCTCTCATGATCTTTACGCGCGTCTCATTGTCTACGCAGAGACGACTCAGAAGGGAAGCGCGTTAAACGCGTTTGTGAATTCTATGACGAGAGATATGGGAAGAATCGGTCAATAACCGATGTCGACTGGTCGCCAAAGGTATATTGTTTAACCTTTGTGACGCGCACTGTTTCTCATACCTTCCTTCAGTACCCAGAGTTAAGCGTCGCTTCGTACAATAAAAATCCAGCAGCATTGAATGAGCCCGATGGCATCGTCGCTGTATGGAATTTGCACATGCTAGAGCGCCCAGAGTTTGTATTCCATTCTCAGGTGACTACATCTTGCCCTCTTCCATTGCGCGACTAACAAAGCTACACAGTCTGATGTGTTATCTGTTACCTTCTCACCATTTCATTCCAACCTCATCTTCGGCGGCACTTACTCAGGCCAGATTCTGCTCTGGGATACGCGGTCAAAGCATCTGCCTGTGCTGAAAACCCCACTCTCTGCTGCTGGGCATACACATCCCGTGTACGCGATGCAAATGGTGGGAACTCAGAATGCGCACAATCTGATAACTAGTAGTACAGATGGCACCGTCTGCAGTTGGTTGGTGGACATGCTTGCACAACCACAGGTGAGTTCCATAAAGCTTCTACGTTATGTTTAGCTGACCTTTGGCATAGGAAACCCTTGAGCTTGTACATGCAGGACACAACAAAACAGGTGAAGTTGCTATCACCTGCCTCGACTTTCCCGACAATGAAACGACGACGTTCTGGGTCGGCACGGAGGAGGGAAATGTGTACCAAGCAAACCGCTACGATCGTGCTGGGGCGAAAGCTGGGCTGAACCAATATGACGTGTACAAAGGCCATTCAGGGCCTGTTATGGGCCTACACTTCCACCCGCTTGTGGGGCCTGTCGACTTCTCTGACTTGTTCTTGACTTGCTCCGTCGACTGGACTGTGAAGCTGTGGCGAGCGAAGTCCCTGGCGAAGCCGTCGACAACCCAGCATGCCCTTGCGCCTGTTTACTCCTTCGATGAAGCCGACGATTACGTGTATGACGTTAAATGGCATCCAGCACATCCGGCGACGTTTGGGACGGTCGATGGATCAGGGAAGTTCGATCTTTGGAATTTGAACACTGACACTGAGGTTTTCCTTTTCTTTCTTCAACTTTCTTACACCCTTTAACATTATATCAATAGGTTCCTGTGGTATCGACAACCGTTGGTTCTGGCCGTGCGATCAACAAATTGCAATGGGACCGGAAGGAAGGTCGCAGAGCTGCTTTAGGAGGGAGCGACGGCAGGCTGTATATCTACGATATTGGGGATATGGCTATACCCAGGGAATCAGAGTGGACCGATATGCAGAAGACGGTTGCAGGGATTGTTGGTGGAGGACAGGTGAATGGTGTTGCGGAGGGCGACACTACACGCATCGTCGCTGGTCGATAGGTCAACTTGTCTTCGGATATTTGAAGCCAGCCAGGGCATCTACTCCAAGACAAGTGGTATTGCCTTCATGATCCCATCTTTTTCAGGATTATCAATTTTCGTGGATATCAGTATCATATAACGGACGATACGTCCTTAACTATATAATCCTGAATGGACTTGAGGGAAGAATACGAGGAGCGAGCGATCAAGTGGCAACAACCTGTGGGAAGTGGGAATATTCGACTCTATTAATCTTTCTTCGACTACTCATTTTGCAGATTGACAATGTACATGTACTCATCGCGCATTCATGACTTGTCCGACGCCCGTACCGAGCCTATACGCCCCAGCGCTCCAGTGCGCCATATCCCAATCAGCGCCCAGCAGAACTTGAAGGTGTGCAAGTGTTTGGCAACAGCTTCCAGGACAATAGGCTCGGCGATATGCCCACGCCGAAGTTCGAACTCCGTTCATATGCCGGTAAAATGGTTCTATGAGCTGCGTCAAGACTAAAGGGTGTCAAGCCAAGCATTACGCTTCGTGATATGCCGGACAGACACGTCCCACCTGGCATTACCTATATGGTTTCAAGGGCATCTACAGATTCTCCTTGCGCCTGCGTATCTTCGATCCTTGTTTGATTCCGAAAGTGTCATCCTATCATCACAAACTAGCCGAATAGAGCCCTCAAATGCTCCTCATGCCGTATGGCCTGGTCCGAACTATATAAGCTGCATTGCTTCTTGAACCTACTTAACCTTGCACCCCCAACTCGAAATCTCTCCCACTAGCAGCCATGCATATCATCTTGACTGGAGCTACTGGTCTTATAGGTTCTGCTGTTCTGAAAGAATGTCTATCTTCCCCCAAAGTTACCCACTTGTCTGTTCTGTCACGTCGGCCCTTCACTCTCCCAGCTGGTGATGACATGGATACATCTAAGGCGACTATCATTGTTCATGGGGATTATGGGAGTTATCCCGAAGAGGTGCTTCAGAAACTCAAGGGTGCCGATGGTTGCATCTGGGCTCAGGGCATCAGCCAAAATCAGGTCAATAAGGAGTAAGCTTATACCGTTCGTGATTCGTAGATGTCGTACTAACATATTTGTACCTCAGAGAATACATTCGTATCACTTACGACTTTCCACTTGCTGCAGCCAAGGCATTTTCATCGCTTTCAAATACTGGAAAGTTCAACTTCGTTTATGTATCTGGCGAGGGGTGAGTCTTTGCTCTCTTGATAAAAAATACAATAAATTATTGATATCTATACTTCCAGAGCTGATCCCACAGAAAAAACGTTTACGCTCTTTGGCAAGATAAAAGGACGCGCGGAGAAGACACTTCTCGGCCTTCCATCCACCGCAGCGTACAATGCCCTGCGGGTTTTCAACGTGAGGCCGGGATATGTGGATCCGCCTCAGTTCGATAGGCCCCGCCCTCTTATAAATAGGTTCCTCATGGACCCTCTCATTGCACCAGTGCTCAGGGGGCTGATACCAAGTCAAGTCAGTCCCACTGGAATGCTATCGAAGACAATGGTCGACCTTGCTACTGGAGATGGGAATCCATTGGAAGGACCCGGCATAGAAGCAGAAGGACGCACAGTGCGCAGCGCAGCCGTTCGACGATTGGGTGCTTGAGAAGGCTTTGTACAGGGGTGTTTTAGGGTTTTTTTCTTGAGCAGTATGCTATATACTTTTTTGCAATCTATCGATGGCATATGCAGTGATTATATCCTGGACGGACTCGTGAATATAAGTAATACTAGTGATACTTAAAGTTATGCTCTTTGTGCTTACGCCACGGAGCTAGGTAGTCAGCAGGGCACACGAAGTGATTGTGGACCAGCCGCAGTGACCCCCATAGGCAGCTTACAGGCGAGCTTCCAGTTCAGCTGTCACAGCATGACTTGGTGTAAAATCTAACTAAGTATATTGAACGACGGCCTATCACCGATACCGGTGGTTAGTGGTCTACACACAGTACAATAAATTGAAGATCAGGATGTAAAAGTGGCATTAATAAACTTCATGAACTCCTCCTCAGATAATTTCTGCTTCTTCCCCAAAAGATCGGCTGGGTCATCGCCTATGTAGTACCGCAGACGAGCCGTATCGCTATCCGTGGCAGCATCGTAGATGAGCTGCGCGACATCAGCAGAAGTAAGCTTGACGTCGTAAACCCTGGCATACTTCCCGCCCACTGTCGCGGAAAAGTCGTTGTACGAGGCCAGCGACTGGTCAAATGCGAACGAAGCGCCAGAACGACTGTTGAAGTTCGTGCTGGTCACCGCCGAGTGCGGGATGACTAACTTGGTGTTGATCTTCTGCGAGGCAAGCTCGTAGGAAAGGGCCTCGGTCAACCCATCTAGCGCGTGCTTCGACGCGCAGTAGATAGATGCAAGCGGCATGGCGAATTTGCCGGTGCCAGATCCCACGTTGAGGATAGTACCTCTGCTGCCGTCAATGGGCACGTTGTTGCGCATGTGCGGAAGGACCTCTTTGATAATGTCGATAACGCCTAAGAGCGGAGAGCACAGAATTAGAACAAAATCATTATTGATTAGGATAGCATCACGTACCAAGCACGTTTACGTTGAACTGTTCTAGGATATTCTCGCGAGAAACGGCCTCGAGGAGACCCATCTGGCCGTATCCCGCGTTGTTAACCAAGAGGTCAACCCTCTTGAATTTCGCAATAGCGGTTTCAACAGTATTCTTGATGCTCTGCGCATCCTGAACGTCCAGCTTAGTAACTGGGACACTAGAAAGTTTAGATAGCTCCAATCCACCCTCGGACTCGGGATTCCTCATAGTAGCTACGACATTCCATCCTTTCTCATGGAAGAGCCTTGAAGCAGCAAGGCCGATTCCTACATGTCATAATCGTCAAATTAATCCTAAAATTAGCCAAGTCGAAATGAGCACTGACCGGTAGAGCTCCCTGTGATGATGACAGTTTTAGCCATTGCAATGAATCGATGGCGAGTGTATTGAGAGACACCACAGCTGGCAGTCTTTTTATGTCAAATGAGCCACGGCCCATGGCTGGTGAAGGCAACTGCTATGTGCGAAGGCATAGAAGCGCTGATATGGCAGGAAAATTACAAACTGCTATGTGCGGGAGCATAGAAGCGCTGATATAGCAGGGAAATTACAAACCGCCACATTAGTGATAAGCTATCGGCAGGGAGACGGCGTAATCATTACGGCAGCCCATGGAAGATTTATGCGTCGCAGCTTGGTGGACGATGTGAGGACGCCCACTTTGACCGTGGAGGTCAATTGATCAACTCTTATAAGCATGGACCCATCGATACAAGGTAGCATGATGGCCAATCCTAATTAGGATCATAGATACACAGTTCACGTTCTTGTCCTCATGAGCGTTCACTAGAGAAGTAATGGATATCGATGTGTCTCGAGGAAGATATGTACTTCGCTGAAGTTAAGCTGGAGATAGTAATCATAGGAGAAATTAGTGACGTTTTCAAAGCGCCTAACATGATCATGACTGCACCTCTAAGTTTCGACTCCGAGATTGAGCCTTCTGCCCGTCTCAAGAATGACCGAAGCACCTGAGAAAACGCGTATCCATAGAGAAAGAAATATAATCTGAGTTAGTGTAAGGAAAGAGACAAGTTAACTTCCCGTCAATTCGTCAGTTGAAATATGGCTTGGTGGCTCTGTGATGCGCGCAGTCACACCGCGCATTTACGTGACGTTGTGACTAATCGACTCTACCAGAAGCCACCGCGTCCTCTCTTCCTCGGATAACCATTGCCAACTTCAATACATCCACGGCATATATCTGAGCGATACATCCGCAGTGACAACGCACTGCACCGGATATCAATATGGCAACAAATGCAAAGGAGAACCAGCCTTTGACTAGAACCCAGTAAGCAAGGGCGACGTGCATCCATTCTCCTGCGAGACGCGTCGTATACTGACAAAAAGCGTGTTTTATCTGGTCCTCAGGTCGAAACCAGACATTGATTCTGAACCAGCAGTGAAGAAGCGCAAGTTGGCCCCTTCAAATCCGTTTGGCTCCCAGCAACAGGTGCAATCGCATCCAAGTTTTGCAAATGTACTAGAGAGGCTGAAGGAGGAAGCTGAAGAAGACACTGGTACGCTTCACTGCCTGATTTTATGTGCATTTGAATGAGCATGTGCCACAGGCGAAGAAGGTGGCTCTCTTAGCTGGGCGCGTCCTAAGCTTTCAAAGATCGACCCAAAGAAGGATTCCATCGGTCAGTAGCTGTTACCGACTTCACACGACAATATTTTACTTTCTCAATTAGTGTTCCAGCAAATTGAAGTGGACTACACAAAAGATTGGTCTTCAGGCGCAACCACTCCGCGAATGTTTGGTGTTACGGAAGTGAGCGTCTACGTTGCATATCTTACCATGCCGCGCCAATATGTTTGTTCTGTAGAATGGGCACAGTGTTTTGGCACACATCACCCACTTCCTTCCGTATTTTTATATCGGCGTCCCACGAGGATTCACAAAAGACGACATTCACCCCTTCCAATTGTGGTTGAACAACAATATTGAGGGCGAGCCTCTACATAGCATAGAATGGGCCTCTAAACGCACTCTCTGGGGGTACCGCGGAGACGATTGGATTCCCTTCCTGAAAATAATCCTCATTGATCCAAGGAATGTGCCAAAAGTCCGAGATGAGTATCTGTTTCTTTCAACTTTCTGCTGAGTATTTGCATTCTGTCTTACAATTTGATTTGTGATGATTACGCTTCTTCGAGAATGGCGAAGTGGATTACCAAGGGCTCTTCGCTGGTGCTGTCCCTACTTTCGAAAGTGATATTGCCTACGTGCTAAGGTTCATGATCGACACGAAGGTCATTATCTTTACTCATTTCGTCTTTCGTTACTTACGGAAAACTTTCATTCCAGGTTGTCGGAATGAACTGGATCGAAATACCCGCAGGCAAATATACGATTGTTGATAAAAAGCAGTCCCATTGTCAAATCGAAATTAAACTTAGGTATTGGTCATTTCCCTTTCGCGCATTGTATTGGCATGATAGTCTTATATTTTTCGCAGATACGATGCCTTCATCTCCCATGCTCCTGAAGGTCCTTGGTCCAAGATCGCCCCCCTTCGCATCCTTAGTTTCGATATCGAATGTGCCGGACGCAAAGGTGTCTTTCCTGAAGCCAAAGTCGACCCTGTTATCCAGATCGCGAACATGGTCACTCGACAAGGCGAACAGAAGCCGTTCGTCCGGAATGTCTTCACCCTCAACACTTGCTCCAATATCGTCGGATCACAGGTGCTCTCATTCGACGATGAAGGGAAAATGTTACTCGCATGGCGGGACTTTGTGGAGGAGGTCGACCCGGATGTGGTTATTGGATACAACATATCCGGGTTTGATTTTCCGTACTTGATGGACAGAGCAGAAGCGCTGAAGGAGGAAAGGTTCCCGTATCTGGGGCGATTGAAAAGTATGTTGTCACATCTCAGTAAGGACTCTTTTCGCTAACATGCATTGTCAGCCTTCAAGACCGAAGTCAAGAAAACCCACTTTTCCTCCAAAGCCTACGGCCAGCGTGACTCCAAGGAGACACCGCTCGGTGGCCGCTTGCAGCTCGATGTTCTCTCGTTTATGCAACGCGAGCACAAGTTGCGTAGCTATACGCTTAATTCCGTTTGTGCACAGTTCCTTGGGGAGCAGAAAGAGGATGTCCACCACTCTGTGATTACAGAGTTGCAAAATGGGACACCAGAGTCGAGGAGGCGGTTGGCAGTATACTGCTTGAAGGTATGTGGTTCAACTGTTCGGTAGCTCGAAAAGAAGGGAATAATGTGGGGACGTAGGATGCATATCTACCTCAAAGACTGCTAGACAAACTCATGTGCTTTGTGAACTACGTCGAGATGGCACGTGTAACAGGCGTCCCTTTCAACTACCTGCTATCTAGAGGGCAGTCGATCAAGGTCTTATCACAGCTATTCAGGAAGGCGAACGACGATGGATATCTCATTCCCAGACTGAAAGAGAAAGGTTCGCTTTCCTTTCTCCGGACATCCTGTATCAGAATTCTGAGTACGTAACTTTGAATAGGTTCGGACGAGCAGTACGAAGGTGCAACTGTTATTGAGCCCAGGAAAGGATACTATGACGTGCCCATCGCCACTCTCGATTTTAGCTCGCTGTATCCGTCTATCATGATGGCCCACAACCTATGCTATACCACTCTCCTTGATAGAGCGACCGCAGACCGTCTGGGATTGGCGAAGGATGTCGATTACATCCAGACCCCGAACAATGGTAAGCTCCCCGTTGCCCAGGCGATTCCTAGTTACTATAACTGGTGTTGCAGATTTGTTTGTTACCAGTTCTCGGCGGAAAGGACTCCTCCCCACCATCTTGGAAGATCTGATCAGTGCTCGTAAACGAGCTAAGGCGGATCTCAAGAAAGAGACTGATCCCTTTAAACGTGCTGTGCTAGACGGTCGACAGCTTGCACTCAAAGTAAGTCTCATCGGGCGGCTAGATTATTGTAATGTTCGGGATCTAATCCTGCTGCAGATAAGTGCCAATTCCGTGTATGGATTCACTGGTGCAACTATTGGCAAACTTCCTTGTCTACCTATTTCATCTAGTGTCACTGCTTATGGTCGACAGATGATTGAGAAGACGAAGCAGGTTCGTCCCGCTCGCTCATCGGTGGTGTTGAATTCCGTATTAACACATTTCACAGGAAGTAGAAGCCGAGTATTGTAGGGAAAATGGTCACGTACATAATGCAGAAGTCATTTACGGTGATACCGATTCCGTCATGGTTCGCTTCGGACCGAATGATCTTGCAAAAGTTATGGCTTTGGGTAAGCAGACTTTACTTCTATAACTTGAGAAATATTGCTCATTTCGTTGATGCAGGGAGTGAGGCTGCCGATCTGGTGACAGCTAAATTCATAAAGCCAATCAAACTCGAGTTCGAGAAAGTATATTATCCCTATCTACTTATTAGCAAGAAGCGTTATGCTGGACTATACTGGACTCGGGTAGAGAAATATGACAAGATGGACACGAAGGGTATCGAGGTGAGTCATATCCCTCTGCGTTGTCATCGGTAACATGTTCAATAGTCTATGCACAGACTGTTCGTCGAGATAATTGCCGCTTGGTGTCCACAGTCATTGAGACATGCTTGCACAAGATGTTGATTGACCGCGACGTGAAAGGTGCCGAGGAGTAAGTCGGCTCTGAATTCTCGTATTGTTCGAATCTCATCTTCACTTCTAGTTACACGAAGCAAACGATTGCTGATCTCCTGCAGAACAAGGTAGATATGTCGCAACTCGTAATTACGAAGGCCCTTTCGAAGAGCGGTGAAGGTAAGTCTTCCTTAAAGTATATTCGTCATAACCCCTCTTAGTTCTACCACTGTAGACTATGCTGGAAGGCAAGCTCATGTTGAATTAGCGGAGCGAATGAAGAAGCGCGATGCAGGTAATTTCCATTTATTTTCTTGGCCTATTCTCGTATATTTAATGGTCTCATTCAGGTTCGGCTCCTACGCTGGGCGATCGTGTCGCATACGTTATCGTCAAAGGCGTCAAGGGTAAGCGTATTGTAAGACTATTCATGACGTGACGACTGATCATATTAACAGGCGCCGCTGCATATGAGAAATCCGAAGATCCGCTTTTCGTCCTCGAAAACAATCTTCCTATAGACACCAGATATTATCTCGAGAATCAACTCTCCAAACCTCTCATGAGAATCTTCGAGCCTATTCTTGGCGAGAAAGCCTCCTCCCTTTGTAAGTAATAGTTGGTTCTTCAAATGCCTCCACCATCTGATTTTATCAACATCAGTATCCGGCGACCACACCAGAACTATCCAAATAGCGACACCTACCGTAGGAGGGCTTATGAAATTCGCGGTGAAGACAGTGACTTGCCTTGGGTGCAAGACGCCCATGCGTGCTAGTAACAGTGTCAAGAGTAGGTCTAAAGAATGTATGGACAATTTCACAATGCTTATATTGTCCTCTAGACGGCGCGGTCTGCAACAATTGTCGGCCTAGAATAGGCGAGCTTTACCAGAAGCAAGTCATAGCCAGCTCTGAGCTCCAAGTCCGATTCTCGCGGCTATGGACCCAATGCCAACGGTGCCAAGGCTCTCTACACCAGGTACGGTATAGCCTCTTTCATCGCACGTACTTCGCACTCATCATCATTCCAGGACGTTCTTTGTACCAGCAAAGATTGCCCTATATTCTATATGAGGAAGAAGGCGCAGAAAGACGTGGAGGACGGGAATGCGGTCCTCGAGCGCTTCGATGATGATATTTGGTGATGCGCATTTCCTCATTCTTTATTTCTTGGTTGATATCCTAGACGACATATCTGTCATCGTTTGTAGTAATAGCAATATTTGGTTACCGTAACTCATCGTTGGCTCACCGGCTTCGGGAACGAGTCTCCATCTCTCTCTGCTATCAACTCTAGGATCCACGGACTGACAAATTTGCGAGCAAGAAGCTCCTGTTTGGACAAGTATTTAGCTCCCTGAATATTGCGGAGACATGTCTTTCGTATCAAATGTCAGGAGGGATGGCATTAGTTCGGATGTTCAGGCTTACTGGGGCTTTGCATTCGCACTGGAATGCTTGGTCCATGTCCCATTCGGTACTCGGATAGAAAAAAGTTACTGTGTACATTGTTAACCAACCAGTTTATGTTTATTCTCTGCAGTGTACTTACAGTCTGCCCCAGGTTCGATGTCCTTCGAAGCACGAATATGCCATTTTGATGCGTCGGGCGAGGATAAGTCAAACGCGACGTTCGGTTCGCAAGAGTGGTTGACTATCAAGCGAAAGCTAAGCAGTTGATTCGCTATGGATTGGAGCTGCAACACTCACTGTACACAAGATCTGTGTTAAGCTCAATATGATCCCCAGGTTTTCTGCCACACTGAACAGAGGTATATGCCTTGGGACCTTTTGTAACGCGATCGCCTCCCAGGTAGGCCATGATCTCTCCAGCGCTAAAGGCCTTCGAAAAGTCAGCTTGATTTCCTGCAGTCAGAACGCGGGGTAATCTGCTCGCCTTTCGTGTCTTCAACTCGGAACAAAATTCGCCTGGGGTAAATTCCACCACAAATTTGTCGGGAAATGTAGGCACATAGTTCTCTTGCGACGGCTTCATTCCGGAGGTGAGATATGGTATTCAGAGATGGGAGAAAGGGGTCGTGTCTTCACGGTTGAAGTCTTTTATTTCAAGATTTTCATATGGTCATGCCTCGGTCTCCAACTGCCTCGTGATACATTTTGAGCCGGAATGTGGCTACGGACGTCCCGCCTTCTTATAGTAATAGACTATAGTCGCGACGACGATCGATAAGACGATCGCTAGCAATTTCCAGAATTTTCGTGTACGTCAGCGACCAAGTGTTTGTCTCGCGCGGCGACGCCGATCATCGACTGTCGCGTCATCGTCACAAAAGTCACAAAATCCGACACGTCAATTCACGTGCAGAGTATTTTTGCGGAAATCAAACTCTAAATCAGTAACTGTGCAGCTGTCGATCGTCACAATTTCCGAAGGACACACGGTAGGCAGCAAAGCTCATCGACACCACGCCGCCCGACGCCCTCGACATCAGCAATGGCCCCCACCAAGAAATCTAAGGCAGCGAAGTCCTCCGAGTCCATCTCCGCCAGGCTCGCCCTCGTCGTCAAGTCGGGCAAGTACACCCTCGGGTACAAGTCTGCCCTCAAGCAGATGCGCAACGGCAAAGGTAAGCATTGTTCAACCGCTTGTCTCTCGGGGACTGGAGCGTGAGGCTGAGAAGGTCCCTTGAACTGACCAACATGTCTGTGCCTATAGCCAGGCTCGTTCTGATTGCTGGTAACTGCCCGCCTCTCCGCAAGTCCGAGCTGGAGTACTACGCCATGCTCTCAAAAACTACCGTGCACCACTTCGCCGGTACCAACGTTGCCCTTGGAACTGCTGCAGGAAAGCTCTTCCGCGTCGGGTAAGTCTAGATATGTAATTCTTCGTCGAGTTGCTATCTCATTACCGTATCGATAGTGTTATGACCGTCAGCGACCAGGGTGACTCCGACCTGCTCACCTTCGCAGAGGGCAATGCTGCATAAAAAGACATACGTAATACCTCCATGTTGTTATGCACATGCTATTATGTTTCGTTAATGTCGTATTTTGGAATCATGATACTTGCACTCGCTACCCAAGCTTTACCGACCGAATACCTTCATTTTTGTGTGCAAATGAAGGTGCTCTCCGTTGCCGCTTACTTAGCGTATGCATGCGATACTTAAGCCTTCCTGTACTTAAACGCTTCATGGAATCCAGCAGTATTGATAAAGCTCAACGTAATCTAAAGGTATTATCAAGGTATTGTCCGCAAGTTGGCCCACTCACAAAGCGAGGTGTCACAAATTCTTGACGATGTATATGTATGTGTGCATGCTGTTGGCTGTTTGTTTTTGGGGATTTTACCGTGCACTTTAAATATACCTTCAGACCCTCTTTGAGGAAATTCAGCGAAAGACACAAGAGGAATCGGACATTGGTCTACTTTTTGACGTAAGTCTCTTCCTGAACAGCTGGCTCTCAGTGTGCTCCACCTCTCTGCATCTTTCGAACACTCGTGGACATCGGTCCCCGGACCCACCTCATGTCCCCGACTCTGTCATTGGCTGCCCTTTAACATGAACGCAGAGGAAGGAGAGTATAAATAGACATGACAGAATTCGAATTTCTGCGCTACTTGTCAGCAAACACTACTACTTATTCCTACTAGAAGGCGCTTTCACTGTAATCACACGAATATTCAGTGACGTTGATCGAACTCAACTCAAGCCCATATAGTTCAACGCTCTCAGTCTTGCCAGAGACCTCCAGATAGCTTTCGCTCAGCTTCACTTGATTCCTCTTCCAGAACCTCAATCGCGCCGTATCTGGAAGGCATGGACAGGTGCCTACATTCTTTTTTGTAGATTCGAGAGCGAAGCAATCAGCCCCTTTGATACCAAGAAAGATCCCTACAAGGATAATCTCAATGTCGCATATATCAGAGAGTAAGAGCAGTTGAGAGCCTTCTGTGCCGAGATTCGTACTTAACTCACGGCAATTGTTTGCTTCATAATACCCTCCTCGATGGGAATTGTTAAAATGAAAGTGCACACCTCGTAGTCGATCACAAAGCAGTGGATTCGCGTTTGACCTCGGTGAGCTCGAGAGGCAAACGGATGGATAACTATATCTCAAGTAAACTACTTATATACTAATTAGTAAAACAAATAAAGCTGAAACAAGTAAACTACAAAATGCCACAGAAATGTAAGTATTCAATAGAATAACCAAGGAATCCCAGAGGGATACATACAATGATCCGGCGTGCATCGCGAAATGCTCGCAAACGAGCGCCCATTATTCCAACAGGGACATGTATGTAACAAATTTACCTGAATTATTCGACTGAGGGTCGGGACTCTGGGAGCGTGGTGCCCAAAAATTTCCTTAAATAAAACTTCGTGTTGGAGTCATGTTCGATATTTGATGGCAGATAAACTGGTAAGCTGATTCAAGAATCGGAAGATAAGTTCTTACTTGCTCCTTACTGTCGACACTAAATAGATACTTGCAGGCAGTAAATATTGCGACAGGGCCCAGAGTTCCAGACGGCAACATAGTTGTGAAATTTCCACAGCCCACAGTACGTCCTCGCCTAACGCCTAAAATCGATGTAACCACCCCCCATTCTCCTGTAGTCTGTGAAAGAACAAGGTCTATAATGAACGCAAACTTCCAATCAAGAGGGTTTTTTAATCTATGTCAGGTACTCGCCCGATGGGCTATCGCTTGAAGGCTCGTATTTTAGCATGCCCTCCTCCCATAATACAGGCATTCTTTCTGTCAGGATGCCTTTACAGCACTCTATGTGATATAATAGCCAGGGATGCTTAGCTGGATCCTTTGGGCAGAGTCCAGAATCTATAGTCCAGGCAACCCTATTTTTATGGAGTTTGCGTTATAAGAGCTTTACAATGAGTTCCTTGATAGTGGTCAACGGCTCTAGTCTTGCTATGGTTTCAACTGGCCATATGAAGAGCTTCGTTTGCTGATCTTATTTTTTTTTCGCAACCGAGATCAACAGTTATAGTTAGATGGGATAGAACGACCATAGAACGGGGTCAAGAGGCTCTTGAAGATTGTCTAAGATTCATAGATAGTTAATCCTACGTCTATCGTCTCTGAGGCAATGGAAATCTTGAATGATGCACATTTGGTAGTGGTATGCATTATCACTATACTTGAATGTTTCAAGTGAACTAGAGCAAAGCTTTAGAACGCGATTAACAAATTTCGCGCTAATGTCTGCACGCCACCCTAGATGCTATAGGCAAAGCACAAATGAGGCCGATGAAACCCATTGCAAGATGACGTTCAAACAGGTATTACCCTCCTCATCTTCAAGATATTGAGGCGAACCTACACGCAAGGTGGTAATGTGCTATATGGATTGGCTTCAGTCATGTCGTGCGCTGCGATGCTAATGGCATGCAAACTAATGGATTTTAGATTCTAAAAGCATGCGAGAGAGACGAGATGGAAGCTTAAGATGAGTTGCAGCTCGAGACGCGTGATTTTGGAGTTATTGATAAAATCGTAAAATGCATATCGCAATGACGGGGAGAAGTGGGAGGCCCATTTGACGCCTTCCACAGTAAGTGTCTTGAGATTCTTAAGAGTGGGGAGCACCTGCTGCAATGCTTTATCTTTTAGCTTTCCATCCGATCCAAAGTATGGCTACCAAGGGTTTTGAGATGAAGTAAATCTTCGTAAGCGTCAAGTTTCAAACGAAGGCTGTATCTCCCTGAACGAGGGGTTTGCTGGATCACTTTAGCGAGTTTTTGTAGTCCTTCTATTTCTGTCTTCAAAATGTTTCTGTATGGCATCGGAAAGTAGCTTAAATAGATGGAAGCTTCGTACGTGAGTCCTGCAGGATGGAAGAAGCGAGCTGCAAACGAGAGAGCAAGCATGGAGGGTTGGTCGGTCATAGTAGATATGGCTGATGATGAGGTCGAGTAACTATACGAGGCAGCCTAGGAGACGTCACTACTGCCACTTAGTGTATGAGTCGAAGGCAGAAGCGGCAAATGATAGGTGTAGATGCTTAACAAGCGACGTCACAGGCGCGACGCTTTGTATGTGCGCATGTTTATTGTGATAGCCGTTGCCCTGTGATTTAAATATGCCATTAACATCTCTCGTCATTCCTTTCAGCTTTCACTTGTTTCACCTCCCCATTGTAGCTTGATCAGCTCTTAAGGGCTAGTTTGGCTTGTATTTTAATTCTACGTTTTCATCCACGATAGTCTCATGTTCTGCTAGTGTATCACATCTAATAACACGGGTTCATAATCCGACGGGAAATTGATAGAAATCTCAAGAATCTCTCCATCCAGATTGCTCTCCGAACTCTGTGCCTTAGATTAGCGGGATGTCTCTCTCTGGAACTTATCAGACGCTCACGCTATATGGTCGGGGGCTTATCTGATTTCACGAACGTGCATTTCAAGAACTGGAGTCTGAATATCAGGTTGGTTATGAAAGTCGAAGTCGAGCTGGTGGATTCAGGTACCTCAGAGGGCAACGAAGGACATCAACATGCCATAAGTCGCATGTTTCCTCGCTTTGGTATACTATGGTACTAATCATTCGTTTTTATGAGACAGATTGCCCTGGATATCTCACATGCCTCTGCGATGGCTGCACAATTCATATCAGCGGCCACTGTTTCCCGTGTCTTGCAGATAAAAACAATTCAACTAAACTTCGGTGCTTTCAAACACTCGAAGGTTCCAAATGAATCCCATCTACCGACTTGGGTTCCTTACTACTCTCTGCATCGTTGTTGTTCTTATTCCTATCGTGGTAATGGCGCAGGGCGTAGTTCCGATATTCGGCCAATGTGCGTTTCTGGCCTGATACATTGGCTCATTTTGGACTCTGAGGCTTGGGCTGAGTGGAGCTCGCACCACTCGTAGGTGGGGGAATTGGCTACACTGGACCGACGGTATGCATGCATGGGTGCGTCTCATTTCTCATTTTGTTGAGATTCAGTGCGGATACTCGCAAATTGATGCAGGCGTGTCTGCCATACCTACAATAAATGTAAGATATCAATATGCTCCCCCAGTTATCAATGGAAATAACGGGGAATGGGATCAGGGTATTCGTCCTACCTTCCAAATGGCATATATCCTATCGATTGAATTCAAGCCTGCCTCATGCGTGACTCAAGTACTGTAGTAGAAGATATTATCAAATATATCAACACATGTACAACGTTTTTGGTCATTCCTACATTGAAATCTCTAGATACGCAACCTGAAAGCCTTACCTTCAAAATATTTCTGAACTGTGCCGGAACTGTCAAGAATGGTTGTGATGATTGTGATCTTAACCCAGGCTAAAGCATGGGACAGTGTTGAACCCTAACCCGAGAACCGGCTGAGTTGAATCTACTTTGAGCTGTTTCCACCATGTCGATACGAGACGCGAATGTGATCGTCATTGAGGCATCGCGCACCGAAATTCGTGCTGGTCTCGGACTCCATGACCTCCTCAAGCAGCCCTCAATCGTATGTCTTGATATCCACGTTTTATCTTTGTTTCATTTCCGTCTTACTTCTTTCTTCCAGGAAATAAAAGCACGCGTCGGGCTGCGCCAAGACTCCTCATCGTCTTCACCGCCCGCAGTGCACGATTATCTCGTCGGCACCCAGCTCGACGATGCGCTGGCAGCCGCCGTATCACCGACCGACATCGCTATCTCCTACCCTTTCGCCTCAGGCGATATCACCAACTTCACGCAAGCCGAGGCGCTCTTCAAATACATTCTCTTCGCCCAGCTGCACCGCCGACGTGTGCAAAACGAGTCCCCTGTCATTCTCTCATTTCCAGCCGGCCTCTCGCGTGACACGTATCAGCGCATCAGCCAGATCTTCTTCGAACGCTTCAATGTTGCGGGCTTCGCCATCCTCGAGCGGCCCATAGCCCAGCTCTACGCCGCGAACACTCTCAGTGGTATCGTTGTCGACGTCGGCTGGGACTACACTGACATTACGCCCATATATGACGGCTTCGTGCTGCATCACGCGCGCGAGACCGTCAAGCTCGGCATACGTGAATGCCAGAAGTACCTCGCCAACCTTCTGCGCGCAAACCAAGGCGTGATGGATGTCATACGCCAGCTCGTCGGCGATCCCGCTGCGGATCCCAATGTACAATACCAAAAGGAGCAAGAAACCCTCCTCGCGCTCGCACAGCACCTCTGGGAGAATGGGCACATCAAGGTGCCGTCGGACGGGGAGACCGCCGCGCCAGAAGACGAAGGCGTGACAGACATCGCCGCGGTCGTGGTGGCAGGCAAGGAGCGTGCGGTGATTGAAAGCGGGATGAAGAAGAAGGCAACGGCGAAGGCGAGCGCGGCGGAGCAGGCGCGCGCGAGAGAGATCGAAGCGATGGACTTAGTGGAGGTGATCTTTAGGGAGAAGACGGTAACGGTGGGGAAGGAGCGGCATCGGTTCTGCGAGCCGCTTTTCGATCTGGGGCTGTTGGGAGACGAGGGTGCTGGGGTGGGCGAGCAGAATGGTGTCAATGAGAAGAATACAGAACGAAACGGGATCCCGGTGCTTCCGCTACAGGAGGTTGTAGGGCATGCGGTAAGCCTCGCGGACGTCGACCAGAGACTGGATATATGGAAGGGGCTACTAGTAACGGGAGATATTACACGCTACGTGAAAGGTTCGTTTGCCACTTGTCCCTCTAACTTAAAACTGAGCCCGTGTCCTCCAGGTATTGGCCCCGCCCTCCAATCCCGCCTTGCGCCTTTCCTCGCCGCGCCACTCCTTGAGCTGAACCATTACTCGCTCGACAACCTCCAGCCGCGCACCATCCGGCTTGTGAGCGTACCGGAGTACTACGCCGAGTATCGCGAGACGGGCAACGGGCTCGCAGCGTTTTTGGGTGGGAGTGTGGTCGCGAAGGTAAGAATCCAGATTGTATCGTTTACTTTGTCCTTCAGTTTCACTGCGCTTCGATTTCACCTTGCTTCTTCGATTTCGCTGCTTCATTATCATTATGCTGCTTCGCTTTCACCATGCTTCATGTTCGCGCCGTTATCTTGGTTTCACCCCATTGATATTCTTTTATTCTTGCTCCTTACTTTTCTACCTTCCTCCGTTCTACGTGCCTTGTTTTCATCCACACCAACTCTGCTGTCCCTTTCCCACAGATCATATTCAACGACAGCGGCGGGCGAAACTACGTTTCCAAAGCAGAGTACGCGGCCAAGGGCCCACAGGCAATTATCGAGATGACCCCAGGGCTATTGTAGTTATCTGTAAGGGTGGGTTGTTATAATTGTATGTATATGAGACGCAGTCATGTGGTTTTAATTTGGAGGATGACGTCAGGGCTGCTATAGAATAAAGACGCTGCAGTGTAGGGATATACTACGGTAGACAATATATCTATCTATCAAAATCTATGGAATCTAGTGTTATCCGATGCTCTCTAAGTATATGGAGTATCGGGGATGTTGTAATCTTGTCTCTACGAAGGCTGGCCCTGGTGCCGTATATTATCACTATATCAAGTAAAATACTATTGAACCATCATAAACAAATAGATTCGGAGAGTATAGCCTCGCCAAGCCTGAGGTGGGGTGTTTTGACCGCCAATGCTCTAGATCGATACTGTGGTAGAATGTTGCTCCTACGTGCTTGTACTTCACATGTATATGAGACTACCGAGTGTGTATGGAACGGCCATATGTATATGATAGAGGTCAGGATCGATGTCAGTGGTCTGTCTGTCCTTGTGCAGTGGCGTTTAGTGATCAAGGATGTCTATAAGCATGCACCGTCTTACAAATATAGCGAGAAGAATTTTTTTCATCTTCTAACGCTGGATGCGGTGGGAATCGAACTTGAGGCTACGTCCTCCTTCGAACGGGGCAGCGCGCACGCTACGCGACGACTAACCAACCGGTATACGAGCCGGACGAAATGTACTGCATGGAATAAAACGATATGAACTTTCCTCAGTGAAGCATTTAGTGCAGAAATATGCAATTCTTGATTTCAGGAAGCCACTTTGCATAGTACATATAAAACAAATCAATACTTATACTTGCGTAAAATTCATGAAGATAGGAAGGACCGCGTTCTCATCCCGGCTGGGTGAAACTGCATGAATGTTTATTATGAACCTCAGATTTTCCCTTTGATGATATCCGCCGCTTGCTCTCCGAGGGCGTATGCAAGGGCTGAAGACATGGTTTTATTAGTGCACACTAAATGTATTGAATATGTAGGCAGGACGCACCCTGAGTGTGGCTGCCCACATGCAGAGGGACGATAGACAGATCGACGACACGGATGTTCGTGGTTTTGTAGACCTGAGAGTGAAAAAGAAAGAAAGGTCCCAATAAGCATTAAAGCATCACACGATGAACGTCGGACTGTACCTTGAGCTTAGGATCAACAACGCCACCATCTTCCAATGGCAGCATCGAGCATGACCCTACGGTATCTGTACAAAAAACCATGGCAAGCGTGAGTGCGCCGTCTGCGGGTGTTTTTGGGCGAAGACGTACGGAAGGTCGTGTTCACGACATTCTTAATCCAGTCTGACGAAAATAACCATCGAAGAATGTGTGTGAGCCTGCAATGTATCTTTCTGTTCCTGCATCCTTTACTTACCCGCGATTTCTTCGTCAGTGGAGACTGCAGGGCCGGGATAGACTTCCGTTTCTACAAGGAGAAGAAAGGCGTTAACGGAAGCGCACAGCTGATTGATAACACGCCGATGTCACCCTTCAACAAGCTTTTTAGCGGCTCGGTCTGAGCAAGCTTTCGGTTAAACTTAACAAGTTCAACCAGCGTGAGGAGATCTGCCAGGAATATCGGCCCTGAGCGTGAGTAAAGTCGATCATATCGCAAAAGATAAGAATCAAGTACCGTAGGGCTGCTCGAAGAGATGCGGGTCGATAATAGGGTGGGCTAAGGCATCGGAGGATTCGATGTGCTGAACAGGCCAATGCAGCTTGGTGAGAAGCTTTCGCAGGCGTAAAATAACAGGGACGTACGATCGTGCCTCTGGAGAAGGGACTGTTGAGACCGAAGCAGATGCTGGCATGTCGCTTTGTCGGGTCACTGGGAACAGCTGAGGATCGAAAAAGACATCAGCAATTACTGTCGTAACACAGAAGTAAGGGTGCGAACCTCCGGGGCACAATAAGCCCGCTCCAAGCATGATTTCGAGACTCGGAACCTTTTTCTCGATATGCTCGAGTTGCAGCTCGTACTGTTTCTTGAGACCAGTTGGCCAAGATTTGGAACGAATCGTCTCTGTGAGTGTTTTTTGGATCTTTACTGTGTCAGCAGAGATCGTATCCAGAGGAACGAATGTAAGATTGATAGTCCCTAGGTTGAAAATACCCTTCCCTGAAGCACTTGAAAAATTGGCAAAAGATGCTTGTTATCAAAATATTCTGTCGACGTAAGGAAAAAGAGCTTACAACAAACCGAAGTGTTTCATGGCTTCTTGGGGATCCAGGAGGCTATCATATGTGGTTATTTCGTATCCTTCAATCTTAGCGTCTTCCTTCAGTTCTATGATGGGAAGGAGTAAGCACAAGATTATATGAGAGATGAATATCAGCACCATATGCGATTCCACCGTAGAGATGCTCTTGGACATTCT
Organism: Nidularia sp. FH-822889; assembly: GCA_036937115.1. NCBI lineage: Eukaryota > Fungi > Basidiomycota > Agaricomycetes > Agaricales > Nidulariaceae > Nidularia > Nidularia sp. FH-822889. Next base: position 32,745 of record JASFDF010000043.1, read on the forward strand.
CTCCGACTCCAGGAAGCTCGACTTTCACGTCGATTCCGGCCTTTTCAAGGATGCTGCGTTTTCCAATCCCGGAGAGCTCCAGAATCTAAGTTATACCTGTGAATAACTGGGTTTAAGCGATTATTCCAGGGAGTTATACCTGAGGAGACATGATAGCTCTGATAAATAAGAATTCAGCAAGATGATCTAAATAATAAGGACGAGAAATCTTCACCCAGCGGCAAGGCACACTTCCTTTGCGGATTTGACCTCATATGATTGACCTTCATGGGTAAACTTCACCCCAGTAGCGGTAACTGTACCATCTGCATTCACCAGGGTAACAATAGAAGAAACGTGAGCTTTAACCAGAACTGTTAGGTTCTGGCGAGAAGCATTGGGTGCATAGTATGCCTGAAATTTAGCTTTGTTAGAAAAATTGTCAAGTTTATAGCGTAGAATATAAAATACATACATTCCCTGCATAGGTTCGCATGTGGCTAACGGGGTCGATCGTAGAAGTGATGGGCGTCGTTCCGCTGGTCTGCCACGGATTGGTGAAGATACTAGAGGTAAATAAAACAGCACTCACGATACCAGAAGACTGTCACATCGGTTATGTGAGTGCGACAATTTTAAATATGAATGCTACAAATAGAGGGCATACAGAATCTACAAGGACCTCGATTCCATTCTTTTTGAGAGACTGTACAAACAAGAATGAGGTGCATCATGCAAGAAAAAATCAGATGTCTTACTTCGATGTAAGGCCTCTCGATGTTCGATATGACATTGGGGAACGATGTTCCAAGGGGTCCTAGAAATGAAGGAATGTCAATGAAATGTACATAGTTTTTGGAATAGAATACTAACCATCTATTCCACGATGAGCAGGGTCAAATGTCAATAAATCGAGGTCGTGATCCGGTTTGGAGAACCTAAGAAAAGTGTATAAGCGAGGGATATTTGCCCAGATTCGGGTTTAGAAATACTTTTCAGATTTTTTCGAATACTTATCAAACTGATCCCAGCTCCATCCCGGATTTCCCAGCTGTCCTAGCGCTATGAAATCAAGCATGCGTCAGGTCCAAGATTTCAGATTTCAAAACTCTTGCAACCAACCATCAAGGTACTCCCGAGCCGGCTTGTTCCAGAGGAAAAAGTTCATGGCAGAACTTCCACCAAGGGATTTTCCACTGTAACTTGATATCAGTGCTGAGTAATAAATTTGAAAAAATAATCATACCGAGGCCAAGAGTATTCTCGGTCATTCGAGTACTTCTGCTTAACCTTATGAAATAATTTAATGAAAATTTCCGGCTGCTAATAGCAATCACAAACAGTTTTGAACATCCAATCATACTTGGGATTCCCGCGCTGCTGCATTTGCTGCACCGGAAATACTGTTTCAAAGATTGATCAGTCCCTCTTTTTCGTTATTACCTGCAGGAATGCCACTTACAGACGAAGTTATCATCAAGATTTGCTTCTCCTGCTTCTAGGACAAGTACTGATACTGAGGTATCTTCAGACAGGCGGGCAGCCAGGGCGAGACCAGCTGTCTAGTGACGGTTTAATGAGATAGGATCCAAAGCCTTAGAAACTGAGAGTACCGACCCCTCCACCTAATGAACTGAATATCAGTAGAGCAGAAAGCAACGTGTAGCATAATGGACATACCTATGACAATGTAGTCAAACTCTTTGCTAGAGACGTCAGCGACGGTGGCAGCCATTATTACTAGTGTTGGAAAGTCTTTAGAGGCCGGAGCAGAGTCTTTCAAATTAATGAGCAAAAAGAATTCTCTCTGGTTCCATGGCTTTTAAGACGTGCGAGGCCTAGCAGAGAGACGGTCGTCCCGTATCTCCGGTAGTGTAAGGGAAAAAAAAATAAACGGAGACAGATCTCAATAATTCATCGCATCAGAAAGAACGGAAGCAAATCAGCTCACAAAAGAGATACGTAGGTGAATGAAGGCGCCTCCCAGGATCTAAAGAGTCAATCATCATTTGAACTTGATCTCAATTCATCCACCTTCCCGAGTCGTACACGCTGATGGGAATTGAAAAATTGAAGCAACTTATAGATAAGAGCTGTGCGCCAAGTGATGCACATATCTTGAATTTGAAAGGTTAAGCCCAACTCCGCTCGTTGCTCGAGCCGGTCTAATAGAATGGGAGTCAACCTGAACTACGTATACGCTGCATGCGGCGTCCACCTAGAGTTCCATGATCAGAAGTTCTTTGACAGTTTACATCTGCTGTTCTTTCTCCGACCGGATTTCCCCGAAACGACGATTGTCTAACAAGTAAACAAGTTCTTGAAGAATCGCTTGGCAGTGAGCACCAGTAACCTCGGCCACTCTCAATGCGAGTCGATGAACCCTTGGAAGCAAAATTTTATCTTAAATGATCATGGATCGATGGCATGGCAATTATTTAATATTATATTTCTATTTAATACTGGCTAATCTCCAGTTTCAAAGTTCTTAGGCACTTCCGAATTCCTTGCTGTGAATGTACTAATTCGAAACCCGGGTGCCACGATGGAGAGATTGCAGGATAAGTGTGGGGCATCCGTCTGCAGGACTGATAAGTCTTCGAGATAAGCATCTCCCGGTTAAGTTGCTCTGAAAATAACTGAAAGCAACCAGTTTGATACAACAGTGATAAGAAGTCCAGGATACTGGAATATTTTCTAATTTTCCGAAGTACAAATGTTTGTTTCAGATTAGAGCCCCATGGGTTACAGTTTCATATGCAAGTTTCTTTCTAAGCAATTGATATGTACTTCACAGTCGTATGTAAAGTTTTCCCGTCAGTCCCATCCCCGCGCCCACAGAAATGACGTGATAGCGATGTCGAATCCATTTACTTACCCTCATGCTAAAATGTAAGTATGCGACTTCTCATTTCCATCACAGCTGGATCACTGAAGTTGAATTCTGATTCTCCTTCACAGGCGAGTCCACCCCACTTACTATAAATCAGAAGATGGACATCTATTTTAAGCAAAGACTTGTCAGGAACTTTAGAATTTCATAAGTCTCACGAGATCCCATGTCAACTTCAAGGGGGAGTGATTGCCGTACCATGCCTGGGCATTCTTTCTATTTTATATCCACACTTAACCCCACACCGATCATCTTCTTATTCTCGTAATGCAGCTTCATATAGGTTGATCCGTAGCGGGCTTCTCACCAGGGAAGACTAGGCGAGGAGCATGCGACCTGGCTTCGGTTACTTTACGGTAAGATATCTGGAGCTTGAATCAGAAGAAACGCCGACTAAAATTCAAATCGTACTTGACGAGGCTTGGATGCGTATACGATAGTTCCTACAGGAAAGCTGGATATCTAATTTGCCTTGTTTTCATGCTTACGAACTTCAAACTAGTTCTCTATCTCGTATTTAAAGAAATATCTCCTTCGACTTTTCATGTTGAGTCGGTTTGATTGAACAGAGTGATCACATGTATCGAACCCCGGATATCCACAAACATCAGGTTTTCCTTTTTTTCCATTATCCTAGCGGCCCTAGGTTCTAGCCGACCTGAACGTGCAAACTATGGACTGGATCCCGGCGGCGACCGCTGGATCACTCCAACGCAGCATGATACTCATGTGTCGCTATTTTCTTCGTAATCTTCGTTCTTACGTGCTCATATAAAGTACCCGACTTTGTGACAAATCCGCCGGTAACCCCAGCTCACAATGGCAGACACATCGGCATGTATCCCCCCTGGCATTAATATCGCTGAATTGTATGTGGAAGCTTTGCTGAAAATTTATTGTCTTGCTCAACCTTCGTAACAGTACAGGGCCTTTCGTCAGTGTAAAATGATCTGTTTCTTGTAATTATAGCTTACCTTCATCCATAGACTATAGGTTACCAGTTAAACTGGGCCCTATACGGTATCCTCACGGTACAAGTGTGTAAGTTACAATCTATCTCTTTCCAACTATGAACGGATGAGTAACTTTATGAACTTCAACCGTAGACATTTACCATGAGGCTGGCCTTCAGGACAATCGCCTTACAAAGTCTGTGGTGTACGGTCTGTATGCCCTCGAAACGCTCCAAGTCATCGTGGCGACTCATGATTCGTTCAATGAACTGGCATACGGCTGGGGAAACTTTGCGAAATTAACTGAGCTCTACTTGACATGGCTATCTATACCGTTGTTGACTGGAATCAGTATGTGGGACATTTGTGGATAATGCGACTAATTATTAATTCTATTCCTTTTTAAAGCCAGCGCTATGGCACAGTGCTTTTATACATGGCGTATATATGTATTGAGCAGATCTAAACCTCTCGCAATTTTAATCGTACTGGTGCGTTCATCAATGCTGCCATAATTTAGCGTGACATGAATCTCCCAGAATTAGATTGCATTGGTTCAAGCCTCCGCCGCGATTACAGAGGCTATCTTGGGATTAAAGCTTGGAAATGCTCCTGAGACGCCTGAGAAGACTTTTAAGACAGTAGCAGTACGTATATTTTTTAACGCTCTAGAACCAGATCCTCATACGAATTGGCTACGTAGGTATGGCTTGGAGGCACCGCCCTGTGCGACGTACTGATCGCTAGTATCATGGTGTACTTCGTGAGTTTAAAAGTTGTGTTCACTTACATATCAAATCGTTGACGCCTGGTTGCAGCTATCACGTCGTCGAACAGCATTTAAGCGCACAAACTCAATGCTGAGCCGGCTAACCAGACTTATAGTCGAGACAGGAATGGCTACTGGTGAGTTATAACTTCTTGGATGTCGAACGAAGGGCGTGCTAACTCATTTCTTATAGCTGCCGTGGCTATTGTCGATTTAGCAATGTTCCTGAAATTCCAGCACAATTTCTTTCACATTGCTCCAGCGCTCATTCTCTCAAAACTGTACAGTAACTCGGTGCTAGTGCTTCTTAATAGTCGGGTGGCCTTCACCCATCTCGATCACTACTCTGGAGACGCATCAGCTGCAAACATGCGTACTATGCAATCCGGCGACTTCAGGTCTGAGGTGAATACTGCGATTCACGTCGACATTAATCGAGAGACACTCGTTGGTACAGACGGTGCAAACGGCGCTTTCAAAATGACACCGTTACAGGTGAGTAATCACATTATGATCGGTTCAGGGGATAGCAACCTAATTGTTGCATAAATTAATGCAGGGTCGCCAGCAACAAGCCAGTAGAAGTTCTTTCAGCAAGGAAGACATGTCGGTATAGTTTGTAAAATATTATTGATACTTGGCAGCTCTACCCTCTTTTTTAATCACATTCATTTTCGCTGCGCTTGTATGACTTGAACAAAAATTGTGTGCAAGTAAACTTCTACGTGTTTACTATTCAATAAGTGTTATTCCAAACTGTATCTAGCTTACAAGTACTTTGGAATTTGTAGAATAAATCTGTTAAATCTAAAGCCAGATCCAACTTCGGTTCAACACTTACCGAGAAAGCTAACAGCGCAAAGCTTCGTCAGATTTTACAAATTGCAATTGCATCAACAAGTGAGGAAGTTGACTGGAATGCAGCTTGTTTGAAAAGAGCCTGTTGAGAAATCTGATCTGTGATCACACCGTGAACACGCATGACGCAACGAGGCAGGGGCAAGTCTTTATATGTTTCTTTTTCTTTCTTCCCTTTATCCCTTTGCTTCAATGGGCACTGTAGAATAGTATATAAATCGTAGAATAGTAATGAGGGCACCTCAGTCGGTTATAACATTGACTGAGGTGAGCCACTCATGTTTATCTTCCTTAAACACTTACTTACTGTACCGTAGAATATCTACGATCTTATCTAGGTACAGTAAACACAAATAGAGTCGATTATAACATTGACTGAGAATATCTACGATCTTATCTAGGTTACCGGATTACATCTCAACAGAGCCTGAAGTACAAATGTTATAAAATCACCAGCAAAGTCATGTGATCAGGGTCCCCCGAGTCTGTACATACCCGCTGCTAACTTGAACAACCCTAGACTAACACTCAGGCTCGTCATTCCATCCAGTAGCATTCCAGTGTTCATCACGCCAGTATTGTCTCACTGTATCCAGTCTCCTGAAGTCGACTTTGTAAGACAATGAGTGCGGATAGCGCACCAAGAGACCATCCTGGGCTCGTAGATGCCCGACGGTCGAGATATAACGATGTTTGTCCAACGCCGTCTAGTCGAAAATCACGGATTAGCTGCAGTTCTGTAACCTCTCTTATTGACAGCTCTTGTTTTTGTTCTTGATCTAGCGTTCAGTAAGCATATCTATCCTCATGTGATACATGTCATCCTCAGAAGATTAATAGAACAAGGTCTGGTATCGTTTTAGGTCTGGCTATGCCAAAGCACAGAGAATCGGCAGTGCAACGACCGCAAATAGCGTCTTGCTGTCGACTTCGAAAATTTCAATGATATAATCCATAGACGCTAGTGCCATAAATAAACTGCACCAATATGTATTCTGCCGTGGGTATATCTGATCTGCCACTGATGCAGAAGTTATTGTGGGCTCGCTCTCTTATACTAAACTTTGCGACTCTGCTTACGTCCTGGATTGGGTGACCTATCAACTTAGCAGGTCGAATTATACACCTCTTTTCTCCATTTACTCAGATGTTCGGCGTCTCAGAGTTCATATGTGACAGGTGGCACAGGTTTGAGAAGGCTCATTCAATGCTGTGTCGATTATATCGTATATTGGTTGGCGCAGTCAAGCTGTTGAGACTATAACTCCCCTGGAACCTTGTCTATCCCATATCCTTTCCTAAACCTCTTTGTATTGCTATACTTCAGGCTTGATTCCTGCGAACTTTGCGATCTCGGTGATGGCGTCGCAAATCTATGCTCAAGAACTCGCCCCTCTCCACCACGGGCATGCTGTATGGGATCCTACTCCACATGGAGGTGATGGGCGGACTCGACCTGGTGATGTGGGGTATTTTCAAAATGGCAGCTTTATCCGCCTATTCAACATTCTTCTACCCGCCGATGATCCATCCCATAAGACATGGGGCGTTCCCAACGATTACTATGCCCTCAAAATGAGTGGTCCTATTGTTCGCACGAGCTGCCCTTTGGTTCCAGGCTCTTATCATTCTGAAAGTGTTCGAGAGCTGTCCGCTTCCGGTGCTATCAATGTGTAAGTTGATTAATACCTCGAAACTATGGTTTTCGGTTGAATACCTTACTTGATAGCAGTAACCAGGCGCATGCCGAAATGTCCTTCTCTTGCAGCAAGGAAAGAGGGGCAGTGCTCGTACTTCAGGATTTTGCAGACCGCGAAGACGTCATCGCTTTACGAAAATTCAAAGAATACATGCTGGAAAACTATCGCAGCTGGTTTGATTTTGCATATCACAAGCTCTCAAGAGACATTGTACTCTCCGATCTTATCTTAGTGACAGGTTGCGACATGACCACCCAGTGGGCTATGGCCGCATTCAGCAACAGTGACATCAGGGTCTCTGGTATTATCGATGCTGAAGTACCTGGCGCGGTGTCTGCCAAATTCTCGCTAGGTGGCGGATGGACAACGACATGCTCTGTCCATCATCATTGGGGTCCGATACATAGGGCACACGGCGATGAAATGGGAGCCAGAGAAGAATTTTTTGAACACGAAAGAGGACCTGATCAGTGTGTCTTTATGCGTGGCTTCAGAGTGAAGGAGCGGATGTTACGCACACCTAAAATCATCCGTGCGGCAGCAGGATCCCATCATCTTGATGATGACAGCTCGGACGGCAGCGATAGCGAATCTCAATGTTCCGCTGTGGCGATTGAATCGCTTTCAGAACTACCAAATGTCCGTATGCCAACTTCATCTCTCTCTCTTTTATCGGCGCTCACTGTGCCCTATAGAGCTCAAATTTGCTCACTCCTATCCTCGATCATATGCTGGAGGTGATTATTTTTTCTTATAATATCTTTCTTTAACTGACATTACATCTGTTTAGTCATCTGATGCAGACGTAGTGATAGCCCACGATAAAGACCTATGGCCATATCTTGAGGTTTGTGCACTACTTTCTATTCTACGTCAATTTCTTAACTCTGAATACTAGCATGCTGGAGACTTCGAACATATATCCGAGAGGCTCAAGCTTGAATGCCCACCTGTTAAAGTCAAAGATGGTGGTAAGTCTCATGTTTCGTTATCTCTCATCATCAGACTTGATCGGGACGATTTAGTGGGTTCCTTCGAAAAGAAAAGGAGGCGAAAGGCTACCAAAGCCAGATATCCTACACTGGTATCCGATACGAATGAATATTTCCGGATACTTCCTCGCTCTGAAGCACAATTTGGCCCGTTACACTCACATTCGTTAAATACACCAATATCCTCTCAAGCCTTGGAACAGACTTTCGAAGGGGAATTTCTGCCTATTTCAGAGAGCGTGAGCTCAAGTTCATCTGCAGACCAGCGCTGGACAAATGATTCTGTATCATTTACCGGCCATGAGCCTCCCCAAGAGGCTCCGAATACTCGAGAGAGTACTTACGACGAGATTGCTAACTGGCTAGATGCAGACTTTGATCCATTGCGGTCCTCAAGCCCTGCAGGAAATTCTGCAAGTGCATCGAATTTCGCGCCAGAAATGCGTGGAAATCGACGATTAATTCCTCATTTCTTCGACAGAGGAGGCACATCTCTTATTCGGCCAATTAGTCATCGGAAGCGGATTTCAACCAGGAAACATCCAGAAAAGTAGATTTTTCTCTTAGCTTTACGACTGAATGCGTCTAATCGATTATGGTTGTCATCCTATAGATCACGTACTGAAAGCAAGAAGGACACTGTTCATGGTGAACCTTCGCTCAATGCGTCATCGACATTGCTAGCTGGCTTTGATGCACCCATAGTCAACGATAATCGTATTGCACCCCACAAACGTGGCAGAAAAACAGGCGCATCTGATGAAAGCCCCGGAATACTTCCAGCTTCAAGTCCAAATATTGCTACTTCTTCCTCATCGAGGGTGGCCAACAAAGTTTGCAAGCGAACATCTGCTCTACTGCTCTCTTTAGATCAAATAAAGGACGCCGTCGTAGCCCTCAAAGCTGTGCGGTCCAAACCCGCTAAACCCAGTGAGGTATGTTCTACCTTTTCGTTCAAAATGCCTTCATTGTTAAATGGCGCTTCAATAGAACTATGCTCGTGAGCTCATCATGTGGCAACAGCTGGACCACTCGAGCGTCCACCGTTTATTGGACACTGGGGAAACAGTGTCCCGAACGGGCACATCGGTCCTTTCGATACAAAACGGCGAAGGAAAAGACGATCGGGAACGGCCCCCTGGCCCGGATCGCTTGTCATTGGTTCGATCTCGATCCGGCTCTCTGTCTATCTGCTGATCTGATAAGTTCTTTCCAGATACGCGAAATTGCTGAAGGGATGCGATATTTGCACGAGCGAGATCCAGTTGTTGTTCACGGGGACCTCAAAGGAGTATGTTCACTAGTTACTTTGGTGTGGTTTGTGCTAATGCTTCATTTGTAGGCTAATATTCTTGTAACAAACCCTAGAGCCTGCCTGGCCGATTTCGGCCTCTTGGAAGTCACGGAAGATTCTGCATCAGCTAGTGCCTCAAAGCCCTCACAAGGCTCTATCCGCTGGTTTGCTCCAGAAATGATTACTCACGACGCATCTCTAGAACACAAACTAATGCATGCTGTCGACGTTTATGCCTTCGGCCTCATCATGTTTGAAGTACATCGAACCATTTTATCCTGTGTGTTAACTCTCATAAATTGCGATCCTCGTTTTAGATCTATGCTGGTCAACCGCCATTTCAAATAAAAACTGGAGCTCCGATGGATTTCACATCGAAACCGAAAGGCCGCCAAAAATGGCGATCAACGCCGGAACCCCAGAAAGAGGAGCTGTGGTCTTCTTTCGAGCAATGCTGGCGTGCAAGCGCAGATGATAGACCAAACATACAACAAGTCGAGGAAACTTCGAGAACAATAGGGGTTCCGGTCCATGAAAATCCACATCAACCGTCAACGTCAACGACATCATATTCGATAGACCGCGAAGGAAATGACTCACCTGGATCACTCGACGTGGAAGACCCCCAGCAAGATCAGTGGTCGTTTTACGTGGAGCCCCCTTGGCCAGAGAATGAGAATGTTCCGGACAGTTTGCCATGCACGACGCCTTGGTTGGATGTCTTCTCTTCATCCACAGATTATCTGGTTGCGGACAGGGACTACAGCGTACCCGATATTTATTTCGGCGTACCCATTGATCCCAGTGGATTTGAAGGTCTTTTTCTTTCACCACTTCCTTATCTTCAACTGCCCGATGCTATGAGCACTCAATCACCACTATTCTTCCAACCCAGTCCGGATACTGGACGTAGGGGGAGATCGCCTGGATATGTCATCCCGCCTGCCTCCTCGGAGCGCTATGGACGGCATCACAGTCCACCAGTCGCAGTGCGGCGACCACCTTCGCCTGTACATGTCATCCCGCCTGCCTCCTCGGAGCGCCGTGGGCGGGATCGCAATCCTCCACTCGCTGTGCGAGATCCATCACGAGAGCCATCACAGTTGAACCCGTCCGCCTCCTCGGAGCGCCATGGGCAGGATCACAATCTTCCACTCGCTGTGCGAGATCCATCACGAAAGTCTTCACAGTTAAACCCGTCCGCCTCCCCAGAGCGCCGTGGGCGGGATCGCAATCCTCCACTCGCTGTGCGAGATCCATCACGAAAGCCATCACAGTTGAACCCGTCCGCCTCCTCGGAGCGCCGTGGGCAGGATCACAATCTTCCACTCGCTGTGCGAGATCCATCACGAAAGTCTTCACAGTTAAACCCGTCCGCCTCCCCAGAGCGCCGTGGGCGGGATCGCAATCCTCCACTCGCTGTGCGAGATCCAT